>BMAO01039744.1:0-91122 GCA_019973975.1 Trichonephila clavata
ACATTTGACTTTTTGTTTTCAATAGATTATATGCATTTATTAAACTATTCGTATTTATTCTTAATGTTACTGTTTAATAAGATTCAAGAAATTGTAAATTTTTTATCGAATTTTTTAGTCGAATCATTTACATGATTAGACTTCGTTCTATTAAAATTCGGATTTTTTTTAATGATGTGAATTGATCAAAATTAATTTCATATTTTTTTATAAAAAAACGACTATATGTTCAAATTTATGGTGTCTAAAATATGCAAGAATTTTGAACATAAATTATATTAAAGCAATTCTTTTAACTCTTATTTTTTTTAAAATCACTATGAAATCGAATGAAATGAATGAATCTCTTTGCCAATGAAATCTAATGTAGTCGAGTTATATTCCTCATTCTTGGTTAATTTTCCTTTTCCTGCCCTTGATTTTTTTTACATCTGCCATTATTTAATCTTAATTCATCGCGGGAATTCGCTTTAGACTCGTTCACATATATCCCACGCATTTCAGTGGCTCAACTGAATCCTTCATAAATTTGTTGCAATCATCACTTGGAACTTCGTAGGCGTGTCTTTGTCAGATGATCTCGAAGATCATGTACCTACGTGCGATAGATAATTAAAGCAGGCTAGTAAATAGATTTATTTGGGTCATTTTTTTTGAAATACGGAGTGAATTAAAGATTTTGAAACGATATAATTGGCAATATTTTTTAGAGTCGAACAGACCTTCTAAACAGGCGTAGAATTTAGATGCATATATCTCATAGACGGATCTGGTTTTCCCCCTTTTGTTTTTGAATTATTGTATAAGAAATAAAAAGCTTAAAAAACTAATTTTTTATAAAATACAGTCTGAGCTCTATTTAACGAAGTCGCTAAATCCCGAAAAAAGGTTCGTTATGTGGAAAATTCGTTAGAGATTCAACTTTTAATATATACTTTAAAAAACACACAAAACAAATTTTAAATTCATCAACACTAAATAGAAAATAAAAATAATTATTCACACTTTTTTTTGAGAATTAATATCTATTCTTTATTTTTGTGTCTTACCCATAAAAAGAAATCTGCAAGTGAAACAAGAAAAAAAAATATTGTCCAGGAATACACTGTATTTTCAACTTTAAAAAATAATTTTATATTAAGAATAATGAAATTTTTTTTACATTTTCTAATTTTAAGCCTACGAGTAATTTTAAACGCACATTATTTCAAAACCAGTAATTTTAAGCATGAAGCCTAGTGGCTGAGTGGCCCGGGGATCAAATACCTGACTGGGCAAGGTCGACTCAGCCTTTCATCCCTTCAGTGGGTCGATAAATGAGTATCAAGCTTGCTTGGGAATTGAAAACTGGGGGTTCGCGTCAGACAGACCACTTGACCGAAACATCTGTACATGCACCCAGCGCCTAAGGACACGTAAACTGATATAGGCACAATAGCTTTGGCTCTCATGGGCTGTTGCACCCCTGAGTTCAGTAATTTTAAGCATACACTACTACATGCGTCTTTAAATTTAACTACTGATAAAATCTGTTAGTTTTATTTGAGATTTTGTTTGAAAAATGACCATTTCATTGCTCTAGGTGAGTTTGGTACCTGGTAAATCCAGTTCAAGGTCATTGATCATCATAAAATGCGCTAAAAGAAAAAACAGTTTGAAAAATGTCCTGAAATATTTTAAAAATAGGGAGGAAAAAAAAATTGAATTACAAGAGAAAAAGTTCCTTAAATATAAAATGCACATCGCTTTTTGGAGGTTATTTTACGAAGAAAATAGTAAAAAGTTATTGGCTCCTGGAAAAAGTTCGCAAAATAGAGAAATTCGTAAAATAGAGGTTCGACTATAGTCGCATATAATGACATTTATTGTGTGTTTTAGTCTAATACTTACAGTAGAATGTCGTTTATCCGAATCAATTGGGACCGGTCACCGTTCGGATACGCGATTGTTCGGATAACCGAAAACTGAATGCGATCCATGCAGTATATGATACTGAACATTATATAAATATTGAAAATCATCACATGCGGGAAATGTGCTTGAAGAAAAAGAAAAATAGGTGCAAAATGTCGCAATTTTACCTTTATTGTGGAAAAGTCTCTTATTTTTCGCTGTACCATTGTACACCTTCGTTTTTTCAAATGCAAGGTCTCTGATTCTCTTCAGCAGCAGTAGTTGAGTAGGACAGCACTCTGATTGTTGTTCGTACCACTCCATAGCTGTCTCTAACGCAGAAAACGCCTCAGCATTTGATGGACCCTTGTTACTTTCATTATTGTCCTCATCTTCAACCGTTTCATCGTCGACAGGGTGGGATTCTTCTTGCACGGAAGTCACAATCTCGTCATCATTTCAGCATTTGAAATCCAAAGTCTTCTGCATCGCATGCCATCCAGGTTTTTACATCAACAAAACTCGACAAAAAAGCACGTATAAAAGCACCGCTCACAAACTGACCTAATATTCCGCGCAGATGTTTACCAAATCACACAACTGAAATTTCCCAAATATCCCTCACCTTGGGTTTTTCCCGTCACTTTTGGCCTCACACGAAAAAACTGTTGAGCAATTGCACTGTTCGAATACGTATACGGACTTTAGTTGGGATATTTGACGCTCCGGATAATAAACGTTCGAATAAACGACGTTCTACTGCATTTTAAAAAATCGTAAAATCACGCAAAGTATATATTTAAAAATTTTTTTTTTTTTATTGTACATCGAAATTGTAAAAAATATTTTCACATACTTCAACTCTAGCTGTGCAATCTGGTGCTTTAGACACGGATTTATGTTACATGAAGAATTTGAAAGATTAAATACAGCCACCACACTAAATTACCACTCTCAATATGTTATACAGTTACGTTTTCGAAGTATTTAATATTAAACCTGTTCGTGAAGGCGTCTTACGTATGCTGGCTGTTCTCTTTAATATTCCTTTGAAAGCTCTAGTTATCGAATAAAAATAGAGGTTATGGCACAAAGAAAGATGAATACTTTTTTTCTCCGCAGCTTGTGTGTATCCTATTGGAGTGCTTAAACGAGAGATGATGGATGATTCTTGTTTGTATCGCTTAAGATTCTTTTGGCATTCTTGTTTTGGATTGATGTGTTTGTATTATAGATTTTGCGAGTCGAGTGTATTTAGAGAAAGTTTAACCATGCGTTCAATGTTTTATTTGCAATTACAGCTTGAAATCTTTTTTTCCCTTCGATAACTGTGTTAAATTTTATATCAACTCGCACACAGTTTTGAATTAGCATGTTTTTAAAGATTTTTTCCCCACATTGATTTTTTGTTAAATATCAATTCTTTTATACATAGTGTTTTCTTAATTTATTATTTAAAAGAAGATAGACAATTTTTCTACGCCTTGTATATTTTATTTTCTATGAAATTTAAAATATTCATTTTATATTCTTAGTCAGGGGTGGGCAGACTTTTCGAGGGCACGGGCTACTTCGAATTTTTTTCAAGGTGTTACGGTTCACCTAATGGCATAGATGTGGGGAGGTACGAAAAAGGCTACAATATTTATTATAACTAACTTTTTATTATAACTAAAATAAAAAAACTCGCCCCGCTCCTTTAAAACAGTATTTAAAGCTAAACGCAAGATACAAACATAATAGTAATAGCCACACAAATATAATAATATCAAATGATGCATTAATTATAAAACAATTCAAAATACATAAAAAAATAAAGCATTTTCATCTGAAGTTAGTTCTCTCCTGTTATGGTCAGTAGAAGACCTAGTCTGCATACTGTCCGCTAATCTTGAATATTTCAGTATATAATTACAAGCTGTGATCTTCAGGCGGTCTCTCCAAAACATCTTGGTGGTCTACCGGTAGACCGCGATCGACTTAATGCGTACTTCTGTTAAAGTGTTCACATACGCATAAGAAATTTTTTTAGAAAGAAGTTTGTTGGAAATAGTTCATTTTTTCCCCCATTAATATAGTCAAGACTATTTCCAAATTTCTCATGGAAATAATGTGTTTTACTAGTTGATAAAGTTAATATTTAGAAGATTTAATTAATATTTGATATTGATTATTGAACTGTAGATTATGTTAAATTTAATCCAGTGTCACCATGGGTTAATGGACTCATAATATTCAGCTTTACAATCTGTTTTCTTTTGAACTTTTTTATTGTTCTTGTACATTTAGTTAATTTTAAAAATGATTATCTTTATAAGGCTTTCTCCTTTTAACTTAACTCTAATAAGGTTTGTTTTTAGTTTTTTTTAATGCAATTGATTAAATTATGAAAGACTTCTGGACGAGTATTTGCATTTCAAAAGGATTTACAGTTAGTGCTGAAGTTTTTCTTGTTGTACAAAATCATACTACAGCTTTAAAATTGTCTTAACCTAAACTTGCTTCTTTAGTATTATTTGAATTGGTTTAAGTTGTAATTTACGAATGAAAATTATTCAGAACTGCAACTTAATCAGCCTATCCTAATCAGCTCTTCCCCATTTTTTCCCCTTCCAAGTGATTCCATTTATATTGGATAGAAATATGTTCGTTCCAAGCCTCGCAAACCATGGAAATTTCAAATATGTAAGAGTACTTGAGAAAGTTCGTGTGCATATATCAGTGACAAAACTTTCGTAAAATTATGCGAAAATTGTATTAAAATGGAACCAGTTGTAATGGAAAATTAGGTCAACTTAGACTTATGTGACGATGGGAAAAAATCCTTAGTACCTTCTCGTGTAGTGGTGGTGGTGGTGGGGGGGGGGATGAGGTGATATAAGTGTTTAAGACCTTTACGTTACATTATATTGACTTTAATTTTCCTGTCAAAGAGGAAAAAAAAATCATTCCAAAATGCTTTTATAAAAACAAAAAATTTGATTTGCTAAATGAAGATTAGATAAAAAAAACAACAGTTACGTTATCGAAGCTTTTCATTAAATCGTATCGTACGCGTAAGTCAATTTTAATCTTATGAATTTGGTGGATAAAAAAAGGATTTTTCTAAAACGCTCCTATTTCTTTTAGATAGTTCTTGTTAAATTCTGTACCTTTTTAGTTTAAACTAGAGGAAGTTATCACTGATATCTTTTGCAATTTTTTTTAACAATCTAAAATTGAACTCAGGGTTTTTTACTTCTCTCTTGCTAATCACCCCTCGCCTTTTTTCTTAGAAAAATATTTCTATCATTTCATTAGTGTGAATAATCGCTCTTGAATGACTGTCAAATGTATAGTGGGAAAAAAACTCATACCGATTATTTTTTTAATATAAATTCGACATTTTTTTGCTCTTCCCTCCTCTCCAATCATTGAACCACTAATCAAAACATTAATTTCATTTGATTGAAACTCTTGATAATATCCCCCCCCCCTTTTCGATAAAAAAAAAGTTAGCGCGTTTAATATTAATCGGATATCAGTCGAATAAACATGCGGTTAAAAATAGAAGCTTGGAAAAAGTTACAAAATAACAGGCGTTTATTCGAGTTCCGTTTAAAAAGTCTATCTCTTTTGAAGTAGCTTTAATAAATCAATGTTAAGTGCACTCTCGTTGTATAGTTGACGTCGTAGCGATATTAAATTTGCCCGAACTAATTTCAGCCATCCAGATGGGGAAAAAACTAACCGCGCTTCGCTTTATTTTCCCTACGTTTGTAATATATGTATCTCATCATTAATATTTCGTGTGGTTTACGTTTTGCACGGTTGACTAAGGAGGGTGCCGAGAGAAAAAAAAATCGTAATGATGGAGTTGCAGATGGTTTCCGTTCGAACCATGGTAATTTTTTGGGGTCGACGGTTCCCCGTTATAAAGGGCCGACTATCTGCATCATTATACACGTACACCGGAAAACAACAGAATTTTCCCTCTCCTATACCCCTATCCAACACGTCTCCCAACTAGTACTTTTTTTATGCGTGTCTTTCTAGGTCTAATCGTCTTGTCGTGATTTGTATTTTGATTTCTTTTGTGTGCACTTTCATCGCATTTTTACAGAGTAGGAAATGGTGTGACTTTTCCTTTTTTCCGGATTTTGAAGCAGCTTAGTGTATAGGCATCTTTTGGGCAAAAACTGCAATTTCGTATGGTATTTGAATTGAATAGCAATTGTTTGTTCTTAACTGTGTGTCCTGGTTAGTACGATTCTTATTGTATTTGATTCTCCCCTTCTGTGCAATTTTAAATCTCATTAATCTTCGAGGTATAACACATTTGTATTTTTATAACTGTTCAAAGTTAATTTCTTAATTTAGTGGAAGATCTTTCAATGAGCATTTTCATTTTTCCCATGAAGGTAAAAATGGCTTTTGATAAGAGTTGCATTGTGTTAAATTAAAGCAATTTCTTTCATTAGTGAAAGCTCACTCATTTTCTTGTTTAAATGTATTTAGTGAACTTTTTTTTGGAAATCCATTAAATTTATTGTAGCATGGATTAAATTTATGCTACCCCTTGAAACATAACTTTATTTTGAAGTGCCAAGAAATCGCAAATTTTAGTTTTTAATCCAAATTTTGAGATTTTCTTTTTGTATTTGAGACCGTTTGATTTGTGTAGTTTTTGCTCATCGTTCTTATGGTTGTTGAACAGCATAATAAAACGTAATCTATTTATTGAAATAGATTTAGATGGGAAAACCCTCGTCAATTTAAGATAATTGATGTGTTGAGTTGCTTTTGTGCTGATTTAGCGTCTTATTCTCGTTCGAGATTCACCAGTCGTTTGGCTAATTCTTATTCGGAAGGAGATTCAAATTTACGAGAAGATTATTGGCCGAAATCAGTACACGGATACTGAATTACCGAAAGGCTTTCCTCTTTTTTTCCAATACTTTTATCTTTTCAGGATAAATTTAAAACTCATTTAAAAATGTTGGGTCACATCGATTTGCATCTCATTGCGTTTTTATAGTGCATCTGCTTAGAAACTATCAAATTCAACATCATACCGAATTCTAAGATTATAATTATTGCAATTTTATGTTTTGGAAAAATAAAAGGATATAACCAATTTCAAAGATATTCCTCATTCAGAAAAAGAAAATGTGTATATGTAGAAAATAACTAATTAGTATTTTGTTACAATGGCGCTGTGTGTATGCGCGAGCTATTTGGAAGCTTTTAAATCGTATTACTGTACTATAAAATTATGCGATACGTTTTAGAGCAGGTTTAGGCTTTTGCATTCTTGCAAATTAATTTTTAAAATGTCATAAATGTAAATAAATTTTAATAAATCTTATGCTAAATTCGTACGGGCTCGTATAGTAAATTTTCGGTGACACTTCAAATCAGGGGTAAGCAGTAAGTCAATCGCAATCTACCTGTGGACCGCCAAGACATTTTGGGGTAATCCCCCTTTACTGAGATCTTGTACATGAATTTGTAAAATTTAATCTGGAACGCATTTTCACTTCGCAGGATAGAATTTAGAAAATTGTCTCGGAAAAAAACCCCGCATAGAAAATAAAATTACTAACGATGAAAAAAAGGTAAAGCAAAAAAAAAAAGGTAACACTAAAAGAAAATTTATATGGAACAATACACAAGCTAGACTGGAAAATTGGCTTTTCACAATTGACCTACCTGTGTGAATCTGCGTTTTCAACGATGAATGTAATTAAGACAGCATACTGTTTCAGTTTCACAGACGACCACTTAGAAACCAGTGCAAGATTAGTAGTTAGAAAGTATATACCGAGAAGTTCAAAATTTACGGGCTGTAGGCAGACTAAGTCATCTACTGACTATAACTACGAATGAGTGAGTGAATATTAACGTCGCTCTATTCAGCTACACTGGCGACGGAACTTGTAATTTTGAACCATGGTCAAGTGACGAGGACGACACCTGAGCTGGCATCCGGCTCTCCTAACTTCCACACTACACCAACAGGAAGACGTTTGAGCTTCGACAGATTTAACGTACATCAGCCTTTCTACACAGTGAGCTTCAATGGCACTGGGGCTCGAACTCTTGACACGCCAACCACGAGTCCGTTACCTTGACCACTGGTCTATTGCGACCACCTATAACTGCGAGAGCTAACTTTAAATAAAAATTCTTTATTTTTTAATGTATTTTGAATTGTTTGATAATTAATGCATCATGTGATATTATTAAATTTGTAGCAGTTATTATTATGCTTGTATCTTGCGTTTTGCTTTAAACGGGGTTTAAAGCGTAAGTTTTTTTTATTGTAATATAATGTAGGAAAGTACATATTCTCTGTATTTATTATTGTCATAATATAAATATCGTGTGTGTGGCATTTCTTAGCTCACTACACCTACGTCATTAAGTGGACCGCAACATCTTCCAAAAATGAGAAATAGAACGTACCATGTTAAAGTCTGCCCTGCCCTGCTTTAAATAGTAAACGAATGCTGAATAATTTTATGAAAACAGAATTTTGTGTGTAAAAAATATACGCAAAAAAATTGAATTTGCTTTCTGTGAATAAAAAGAACTATGCATAAACTCCTTAAATAGTTCAAATTTATTAAGCTTTAATTTGTGAGTTATGTTCTCAAAATATTTTTTGGATATTACTATAGTATTAATTTAGTGTAAATAAATATTGTTTAGTTTAATAGTTTTCGATACCTAAATTTATATAAAAAGGTTTGTTTTCAGAACACAAAATTTTTAAAATTTTTTAGTCTGTTTTGTGTGTGTGTAAAAAGTTACAAAATGTTTCGCTGTTTCAATTTCAGTTAAGGTATTCCAAAATTTCCATAGGAGGAAAAAACTTATAAAATTCATTCAAAATTTTTTAAATTTAAACTGAACCTTTTTTCTACATTAAAAAAAACTAATAAATGTTAAAACTTAAATTTTTATCGTCAAATAGTATTATAATAATTTAAAATGTATAAAATATTGCATACTTTATTACATGTTTTAAGAAACCAGATAAATTAAAAAAATTAGGATCCAAACGATAGGCAAACTAATCAATGAAATATGAATAGTTTGTTTTTTTGGAGAATATTTTCCTGTATAAACTTTTATTCAAAGTGGGGAACAATCTTAATGCAAGATTAATCACTCAGGAATGGCTGAATAATGGTTGTTTCACCATAAAATAATATTTCAGACTTGAACATTGTTCGCGTGTGTCTGGGTACCAGAATTTGATCCATTGCCAACAATAAAAATATCATTATACAAATCTGTTGCATTAAAATTTTCAGAATCGTGTAATTGTTTACTCTGTTATCTTTTTTTATTTGATGATTAATTTTAAATGGTTAAATCAAAATTGTAATCTTTGCAACCAATGCAAATTTTTAATTTTAAAGTATTAAAGAGAAATTTGGATTAAGTATTTTGCATTAAAAGTTGGTAGATAAATTCTTATACATAATATTTCATGCATTTTACAAGAATTACACGTTATGTCTTTGTGATAATAACCTGTTTTAATGCATGGTAATTGATATTTCCGTAATGTCATATTCTGTGCGACAGAAAGAAATTTAAAATTTATTCTTAGCATATGAAAATAAGAAAAAACCGAATAAAATGTTTTGCAGAAAAATATACTCGGTTTTCTCTTTCGTATACTTAAGATTTTCGGGATTTACTGTGTATTTGGAAGAGGTGAAACTTCGGGTTGATAAACAAAGATGTTTATGTTTCACTTTAATATGTATGTCGAAAATTCTCGTAGATTTAAAGTAAATATCCATGTTCTGCTACAATCCCGCATTGTATTCCCGTAGAATAAAGTAGGAAACGTCAGTGGAAGAACATTCTAAGGATTTGAATATATATAACATTTTATATATATAAAAAATATTTTCATCAAAACTTAAGATAAAATTTTCTTATTATTTGTTACAATACTATAATTTCTAAACGGATAAATACTTCCAGTAGAATGCAAGGCATTATATATTTCGGATTTCATTTTTTCTCTGAGGGATAAAAAGATTTTCTGAGCTGGAATTGTTTAAGTTAAACTTAGGTTATATATATATATAGAGAGAGAGAGATTGTGTGTGTGTTAGAGGAAGTGTATCATTCGTTAAATTTTTTAAATATTAAATTAGTTGATATTTTCCTTGCCCCTTCTAACATGTAAAATTTTTTTTTCTCATTGTCTTTTTCGAGTATCTGCATTTATTTTTTAAAGGGGAAAGATGATTTGTTTTTATTTAGCACAACTTTACCCCCCCCCCCCTTTTCTCCTAAATCATTGGATTAAAAAAAATAATGTTTCATACGCTAAATATTTTGTATCTTCGATGTTAAGTAGCATATTTGGTCGTATGATAGGAATTTTACTGACGAATTCATTATATTTAATAAAAGGTTGGTCCCAATATAGTTATTTTAGCTAAATTTCAGAATTTAAAAATGGGATTTGTCACTATTTTCCCCCCAGTACATTTCTTTGATTATTGTTCAAATGCATACGTATCTTTAAAGCAAGTCTTGCTTTATTAATTTAAAACATTTTATAGCTATAAAAAAATAATAACGGTATTGGACCTGTCGAGTTATAGGTTCGAGTACTCTAGAACCTCAAAGTCTTTGTTAGCGTGGTTTGGAAGTTGACTGAGTGTAGTACGAGCTCTCTCAAGTGTCTTCCTCGTCACTTGACCGAAATTCGAAATTAAGATGCCCTTCATCAATGGACCTCTTGTTGCCGCGAAGTGCGACGTGAAAAAACATATCAGATTTTTATTAAAATTTAATCAGTTATGTAACCACCCTTTTAGATTTCTCCCATATTAATAGCAGAAAGACTTACACGCCCTCTAGCGGGTAGAACAATATTCAGTGATGGCCAAGCTTCGCTACTGTAAGGACGATCCTTTTAATTCTGATCCAAATGTTTGTCCTCTAGTCATGTATGTAAATGTTTGTTTTGTTTAATAAACATGTTTTGATTAACTAGTGCACTTAGTTAAGATCCCTTTCTCCGAGTGTCCCTTAGGGGAGGTGCCAGCTCAGGTGTCGTCCTCGTCACTTGACTATGGTTCAAAATGACGAGGTAGGTCGCCAAAAGTCCTCGAGTAGCTGAATAGTGCGACGTTAATTTCCTCTCACTCAACTCACCCGCATGTCCCTTTATTACAATGGGTCACCCCTTATAATTAATTTGAGAATCATTAACAAGTAATTATTACGTAGATTTTATACGGTAATTGAAAACAGCAATGGGTTTTACTTGATATTTATTTAGATGCAATCGGTAGCGCACACAGTAATATTTCAAAGGGTGGTCCAGGGTCGAAAGTCCATTATTCTCGTATCATGCTCCAATACGCCACCCAACCTATTCTTTTGATTTTGTCAATTTTCGGGAACAATAAAAAAAAGTAAAAAATTAATTATTGAATGAATAATTAGCATTAATTAATAAAATTAATTATCAGTAACAAATACTTAATTAAATTTTGCGTACTAAAAACATAGGATGATAATCGATCGAGAAAAAAATCAAGGGCTTTGGAAATTCCCCCCTCTCCTTGTGTGCGCCACTGGATGCAATTTATACATATAAAAAACCAGATATTATGTAAAAAAACTTACATAAAACCGATGAACGAATAGTTCGAAAAGGGATTTCATTTTATATATAATTTGTGTGTGTGAACCTACTGTGTTTTATTATGCTGAGACACTAATTTGCGCAACATTTAAACAATTTAAAAAAACTGTGAAAACCTATCCTATTCATTAGAAAATGCATCCATTTCTTCCGAAATGAGTTTCAGGTCTTGTAAATTGTTTCTTGTAAGCGTAATCGCAAATGTTAGGAGAAGGAGAAATAAGGCTCTCGTAAAATGAGGATTATGCGCAATAATCAGGAATGGGAAGACACGGTAAATAGCCGTATGTTTTCTTTTGGACCTCATCGGAGAAATAAATGTTCTCTCCTTAAAAACAATCTTTATTGCATTGTTTGGCTTTTAATATATTCAAAACCAAGTTTCTTACAATGGGTAGTCTATTTTTGTAAAGCTTTTATCTAGTTAATATATGCAGATATAGAAACGTTCAGAAGAGATTAAAAATATGGAAAAATAGCCCCTGGTGGTTGTCTGGATCCTTTGAAATTGTATTAAATTTGAATACGATTCATTTCCCCCTTCTAAGTAATGTTGCAAATTATATCATGAAATTTATAACTTCACACGTTGCATTAAAATGCTTTATATTTTTTACTAAATTCTCTACTGAAATTTTTTCTGCATAATAGCATTTAGTTTACAATAATTTTTGCGTAGTAATATCTGTTCATACATTCAGTAATATCTGTTCATACATTCAGAAAAGAACAAAACTTACTTTGGATGTACGAAAATAAGCGGCTGTAACACATTGTAACAAAAGTATCGATTTATAATCAAAATTAGAGTGTCTTAGCACATTTTTTTCGAGATTTATTACTACTGAATGCATTAAAGTGATTTATTTTTATTTTTAAAAGTAATAACACTCGCTCTGCATGTCCACCTCCAGAGGAAAATGCCATTTTTGAAACCCTATCATTATGAAATTATCATCGATCACCTCGAATGTCTTTCGAGATTTTACGAGTATGAAAAAAATTACATCGATCTCAATATATATATTTTTTTAAATCTAGATGGAGGCAACATCCTTATAGATGTCCTAATAACCACATAAAAATTACGTGGGTTGAGAACGGTGAATGAAGGTTTCAAAATAGTAAAAATAAAATGTTAAAAATTTCTTTTTTTTTTCTTTTTTTTTTTTTTTTAAAAAAAGAAAATTTACGTCATTAATTCTTTAACCTGTTCTGCAATGTTTGGAGGTACGTCATCATGCATATAAATGGGCGACTTAACGTGTTGAAATTATTGAGTAGTTGCGTAACGACACACGTCGCTTGTCGGTAATTGTGTGCATAACTGCGCTCAAATTTCTGCACAAAAACTAATAAAAAATACAAGGATACCGGATTCAAAATTGCATCAGTAACTTGAATAGAAAAGAATTGGATTTCTTGAGTTATGTTGCTTATAATTTTAAATTCAGCTATGTAGATATTGGTATATTGCAAATAGTTTAAGTAAATGAAGTCTAAATAACATTTCATTTTTAAATAATTCTAGTTGTTTGATTTTGTAGTTAAAAGCAACTATTTGCTGCGTCAAAAAAGCAACTATGAAGAATGAGCTTTTGTAATTAAAACATCAAATTGCGTGGAAAAATCATTAGTGCTATAAGAATACAAATACTTTAAAAAATTCTGGAATGAATCTAGGACAGCAATTTTTGAGCTAATAAAAAACATATTGGAGTTTTCCTAGAAACTGTTCGGAATTCGTAAACTCCTGTAGAATTTTTCTAAGTGCTATTTCTGCTGATATGTATGCGAGTTAATAAAGTTTATTTTCTAGTGTGTACAATGTAATAAATGCTTCGGTGAAAACAATTGAGAGAGTAAAATTTTATTTGGCTTTTCGTTGGTACTTTACCTATACTGACAGTATGTGCATATCGAAGAAACTCTCATTCACAATCTTACGCCTCTTTCCAGAATTTCTTAGTTGTTTTTTTCTTCCTACTTGTCTAGCTTTTCTCCACTGGAGTAATAAATCTGATTTATTTCTGGAAATTGCGAACGGTTTTTCCTGTTCATCAGGGATTTACAAAGAACCGGTAATCTTGCATTAAATTTAAGAACTTAAATATATATTAAGAGGGGGGAAAAGGTTGAATGAATCTGTTTTTTACTTCCATTTAAATATTATATTGGCATGGCTTTGGATGATCTTGAAGGTGGAAAATAAATTCAAATACATTGCATCTTAAAATTTGCAGTTATGTATATATGAGCAGAGATTCGGTCAATAACTCATTTCAGTTCGAAAGAAAGAACATTATTGATACACATAAAAAATGGTACTCGAAAGGTAAAATGGAAATTGTGTAAGAACTCTCATTTCAGTTTGTTCTCTTAGATCTAAGAATTTTTGAATTGCTTTATAAGAACAAATTCTTTTGGGATCATTTTAAACGCAGATAAATCTACCTTGGGGATTCCTAATAAAAATATATCGCTGATACCGTGTGAAGATCCCAAGTTACATTGATTCGTAAAAAAGGTATTTGAAACTACTCTGGTTTCTACGTACTATAACAAGCAAATTCATTGATATAAATTCAGAGTTTATTCTTTAATTCTTATCAACATATACGAGTATGTGACTGAATATCAATATTTTAGGAGTTCTCAAATATTCTTTGTCCCAAAGCACTATTAAGGGCTAAATGAAACATGAAATGAATTTTAGTTGCAAATATTAATCGATTATTATTGTACACACATCAGATAATTAAACAATGAAAAAATTACAGAAATTTTTATTTTAAGATTTTACCAAGTGAGTGTCGTGGTAGATTGTGATTAACAAGATAGGATTTTAATTGATGAACGCCTTGCATACATAATTTTAATCTACAATAATCTCACTAAACAAAACTCTTATAAATATATTGTTGGTAATTACATATCTTAATTTTAATTACTGCAACCGTAATTAATTTTCAATTTAGCAATCATCTCGAGTGTTTTTCTGTCAGGAATGTTCTAAATAGTTTTTATAAAAAAATTCTATAGTTTTGAAACTTATCTCTCGAGTTAAGGTATCCGAACCCGTTGAAATGACGAAATTCGGTCAAAGCACATATTTTTTGTTTTTTATTTTATTGAATAGAGCTATCTTTTGACTTTACAAAACATACTTTGTTTGGTTTCTACGTTACCTAGAAGCCAAGTTGCAATCAATTTTATAAAATTAGAAAAACCGGAAGTGGGTCTTTAATCTATCAGAATTGTTCATAATCTATCATGGGGCGAGTTTGATAATTCAAAATATTACGAATGTATTTCTATAAAACTTTTTGAGCCTGATATTTATACTGTTTTCTAGAGAATATACTAAAATATTTCTTATTGTATGAATATTCTTTGAGTTATAGCTTGTTATTTAAATAGTGGTTTCATAAAGAATGTCATAACATTTACTCGACCAGCTCTAACATGTTTGAATTTTGATAAAAAATTAAAATTATACATTCTCTAGATAAATGCATCTAATTTGTTTCAATAATACTTTTATTGATATAAATTTTTTTTCACTAATCGCTTTGATGTTTTTTAAAAATATTGCCAAAATTTTACTTATTTGCATTATACATTGCTTGTAAAATTTAAATAATTTTTTTTAAACATTGTTAATTAAATATTAGTATTTATTGGTATTGATTCCTAAAAAGCATTTATAACGTAGTATTTAGTATGCTATTTTTTAATAAAAGTACTCTGAACATGTTTGGATACCTTAAAACATTAATACGATAAACGTGTTAAATAAATTCTGCTAGAATGTATTTGGTACACTCATAAGTGGAATTTCACGGTCCAGAATCTATAATATTGGATTGCTATCGAATTCCCCAAGACTGAGGTGAATATTTTGTTCTAATATTGAAACTCCTTCAGAGTTAATATTTTGCAGCCTAGTCCGCAATATATTACCAAAAGTTCTCTTAAATTTCCAATCTCATTTTCTTTGAGAATTCAACTTTTAACTTCAAAGGCGCATTCGAAGAAAATTTTTCGTTTATTTGTAAGTTCTTTAGTACCAAAAGCATAGAACAGAAATCAAGCACTGAAAACAAACGCTTTCGTAACTAATTCCATTCGTGATTTAAATGCAGTGAAGGGCGAACGAACTCTTTCCAGATGTTGTTCAGTGAATCTAGCTATAGCTACTTTAGCGGGAAATGGGGAAAAGTTAACGATTGCGCCCGCATGCTCTGGATAATTAACAGCCGTTACGAGAGCACCTGTAGGAGAATTTTTCATTGTGTGGTAGGTAGTAAGTATTGTTTCTGGTGGAGAAGTAATAGTTAATTACGAGACCATATTTTCAGCATGCAACTGTTGGTTTCATTTGGAAATATAATGAGGGCCAAATGGGGTTTCTTCTCTTCAATATCTTATAAGCGAAAAACTATTAACTTTTAGATAACAAATTTAATTGTATTAAATAATATACACTAATATTTTTTTAAAATAAAGAATATGTACACTTTAAGTTTTAATAACTTACTTTTTATTTTAATGGTATCATTTATGCTTGTTACATATATAAATTGTTTTCAAATGAAAGAGTAAAGAGAGAATAGGTTTTTAAAATTGGGTGAAAGGTTTTGTTTCGAAAATATGATGAAACTAATGATTTTTCCTATGTACACTTACTTTCAGCTTTATTGCTTCAATTTTTTTCTGGCAATACATACGTAATCAACATTATCATTGATGTGAGGAAATAGTTTAATTGTTAGATATAAATTACGCTTTTCATTGTAAGTTGGCCTTTTAATCATTTTATTGCGGGAGAATGTTAATGTTACTAAACTGTGAAAATGCAGAGCTAAAAAATACTGAAATTATAAGCAACAAAAGAATTTCATTGTTGAGCCTTTTTTAAGAATTGTAAACTTTTCGAAATTTTGTTGCATTCCACTGCGACTTACTGTTTCAATTTTCAGAGTGAATATGTATAGATAAGCATCTTTCAACTAATTGGAGTTTTTATTGTAAAGTTACTTGATTCTCAATTTATAATCTAGAAAACTAATTTATTTTCTTTTAATAGATGTTATAAAACTCTGGGTAAATACTTACAATCTGGTATTTGACTGAGAATTGTTTCCTTAATGGAGGTATAATTAAGATTAAAAACTATAATTTTGTATACATAGTCTTCTAAAAATTATCTCTTCAAACAGTCTCTACCTTATGGAAGTGGGAAATATGTATTTAATAGTATAATAAAGTTGTATTGTGTGAAATGTTTTACTTTACTTGATAATCTTTTATTAGTATTTGTCTCGCAAGCTTTACATTTTTTGCGCAAGTCATCTTATTTATGTTTGTGCTAAAATAAGTTTTAAAAGGATAAAAATAGTGTGTAGTTTGTTTCCTCCTTGGAAATGTTATGAGCATAAATCTCTTCCAAGCTTGTTTTTCTTTTCTTGAAAGTTGAATGGATAAAGTTTATCTAAGCACGTAGAACTTATAAAATTAGAAACTTCCGTAAAATCGATCACGAAGTAAAACCGTTTATCATTCTAGCTCAAAGAAAGAGTCCCTTTTATATAAAGTTTTTAACGCCATTTTTCTCTAAACTAGTTACTGTTGATACATGTTACAGAACGTTTTGGCACGTCTTTCTTTATATGCAATATAGATAAGCATGTTTTTGAGCTTTACTGCTTTGAAGATTTAAGTTTTTTTAAAACTCGTAACAAAACATAATCTTCTATGTAGTCTCTTTTCTTAACTCCGGATTAACTTTTTATAGTCTTAATTTTAGTCTCAAAGTGCAGATTTAAAAAAGAATTCAGCAAAATAAATCGGTAATTACAAAAAATAAAAAAAGAGAGAAAGAAATCTAAAATGTTGCTTTTAAAAAATCTTACTTGTAGGTTGAGGACGTTTAATAAATTTTTATTTCCCTAGTTTTTCTGGCTTTGCTCTTTTTTCAGACTAAAAGTCTGTCTTTATTTTTTGAATAACATTCTACTGGATATCAATGAATCTAAGAAAACAGTATGGAAGGAAAGCAGAAAAAAATTAATAATTCATGAATATTTATAAATTTCAGTATTTTATTAAGTTTTTTACACCCCTTATTTTCTTAAGGTATTGTTTATATCGTGTGAAAATCCATCTTTGAAAAGGTACGTGTTTTTGGGCCTGATGTTTTCCTATCGCTCCATTGTATTCAGTAATTTAAAATTCTGTTTGAGATTCTCATGATGCAACAAAGAAACGCGTCGTCTTTATACAACATGTTGTTTTGAATAGTTTACAGCTTTTTTGCGTTAGCAAATTTCGGCCTTTCTTTGCGAAACAATGGCGTTAAACAATGGAAATGAAAATTATAAGAATTGGGTAATCAAAAATACGATTCCTGTTATTTTTAATAGGTTTATTAATTGTACGAGTATTTTCAGTCTAGATTTACCTGAAGTTCATACTGATTGATAAAATCTGTGAGTAATTGTTCGAATTTAAAATTATATTTAATGTTGAAATCTTTCATCGAAGGGATCATTTTGCATAAATGATTTAGTTGTGACAAAGTTGCTGTAGGATTATGGTTTTAAAACTAATTCAGTCCAAAATACAGTTGGGGGTGAGAAGTTAATGAGGGAGAAGGATTGGGGTGTACTTAAACCCTAAGTTCTGCGTGACGTGTTGTAAAAGTGTAAGAAATATCTACCTAGACAAAAAATTAAATCATATATTGTTTTATACTACTAAATAATCTAAGTGAATAATTCGCTTCTGAACTGAGAATTTTAGCCAAATGATCATAGTCGCCCCTGAAGACATATCGTGTCTTCAGGTCAGTGTCTATCGTGTCAGGGCTGATGCACATTGAATCTGTCGGTGCTCAAAATCCTTTTTTAGCATGTCATGGGATTTTGGAGAAGATGTTGCCAGCTGAGAGTCGTTTGCGTCACTCAACCGAGGTTCAAAGTTACGAAGTCTGTCGCCAACAGCCCTCCTATTGCTTCGGAATGCGACATTAATAAAAAAAATCATAATAAATTTTTAGAGTTCAGAAAATTTACTTGATTAAAGCTTGTTAATATTTTCTTGTCTTGAATTCCCTTTTCAAAACCCATCGATATTCCCGGAAGATGCATCGAAACCTTGCACCATGAAGAATGGCGTTGAGCCTAAGTCAGGGATGGTGAACCAATGGCACGTGACACAATATTTTTGACACGCCACTGATCAAAATGGCTTGCTTTTTAATTCAAAATAACAAAGTTCACAATGAAGTGTTACGATCAAATGCGAGTGATTGGTCACGATGCGGTGGGGAGCACACTCTTTTGTTATTAGCTTGCCTTAGTTACGTCGTGGACTGCAATTGCTAGTGATGCGAAGTTGGTCTACGCATAGCATAATAAATTTCGTTGACACTACTGTATTTTAAAGTTTGTGTTATTTTTACGATTTCTAACCGTCATTTAATAGGGCTAGTTCAGCAAAAAAAAAAGTTAGTGTAACAGAGATTTTCCAACTTTGTGGACCGAGAAATACGGCGTGATTAGTAAAGTCAACAAAGCAGTGTGGGTTTTATGTTCTGGAACAGTTGCACGAAGAACATCGTCTGTAAAATGGATTCCAGACACATTTAAATGTTTAAAGAAGCTGGATCATATATATGCCTATGCTATTTTAACCATATTTTCATCTACCTATGCTTGAGAGTCATTATTTTCAGAGATGAATAACATTAAACACTCGCTTAGAAACCGTTTGACAGATGATTTCAATTCAGCATGCATTCTGCTAAAAGTAACATCTTACAATCCTAATGTTATTTATAATCTAATCCGCAACAAAGAAGTCCCACTAATGTTACTTTATCTATATATATATAAAGGAGAAAAGCGACTCACTGACTGACTGACTGACTAATCACGAAATCTCTGGAACTATTCAACCTACAGACTTGAAATTTGGTACACATGTTCCTTTGATAGAGTAGACATCAGCTAAGAAAGGATTTTCCGAAATTCGAAACACAAGGGGCGTTACGGGGGGTTAAGGGCTTTAATAATAATTGTTTCCATGTTTAAACTACTTGATGTACAATCTTGAAATTGGGTAAGCGGATTCCTTTCAGAGAGTAGAGATCCGCTACAAAATGAGTTTGCTGAAAATCGACCCCCAAGTGGCGTTGCAGGGGCTTAGGGGCGTTATAGATAATTATTTCCATTTTTAAACTATGTGACGCACTGCCTTTAAATTTGATATATAGATTCCTTTCGTAGAATAATGATCAGTTACAAAACGGGTTTTGTGAAAACAGACTTCTAAGTGGCGTTGCGGGGGATTAAGGGGCGTAATAGATAAATATATCCGTTTTTAAACTACTTCACCTACCTGCTTGAAAATTGGTAGGTCAGTTTCTTTCCTGGAGTAAATATCCGCTACAAAATGGGTTTTGGGAAAATTGACCCCCAAGGGGTGTTGCGAGGGCGGGGGGTTTAAGGGGCGTTATAAATTCCTATTTTTAAGTTATTAGACGTACAATCTTGAAATTGGGTAAGCGGATACCTTTCAGAGAGTAGAGATCCGCTACAAAATGAGTTTGCTGAAAATCGACCCCCAAGTGGCGTTGCAGGGGCTTAGGGGGCGTTATAGATAATTATTTCCATTTTTAAACTATTTGACGCACTGTCTTTAAATTTGATATATAGATTCCTTTCGTAGAATAATGATCAGTTACAAAACGGTTTTGTGAAAACAGACTTCTAAGTGGCGTTGCGGGGATTAAGGGGCGTAATAGATAAATATATCCGTTTTTAAACTACTTCACCTACCTGCTTGAAAATTGGTAGGTAAGTTTCTTTCCTGGAGTAAATATCCGGTACAAAATGGGTTTTGGAAAATTGACCCCCAAGGGTGTTGCGGGGCGGGGGTTTAAGGGACGTTATAAATTCCTATTTTTAAGTTATTAGACGTACAGTCTTGAAACTTAGTAAGCAGATTCCTCTCATAGGGTAGAGATATGCTAAAAATGGGTTTCGTGAAAATTGCCCCCAAGTGGCGTTGAGGGGACTTAAGGGGCGTTATAGATAATTATTTCCATTTTTAAACTATTAGACGCACAGTCTTTATATTTGATAAAGAGATTTCTTTCATAGAGTAGAGATCAGCTATAAGAAGGTTTTGTGAAAACAGACCTCTAAGTGGCGTTGTAGGGGAATAAGTGGCGTAAGAGATAAATATTTTCGTTTTTAAACTATTTGACCTACCTGCTTGAAAATTGGTAGGAATGTTTCTTTCATGGAGTAAATATGCGCTACAAAACGGGTTTGGAGAAAATTGACCCCCAAGGGGTGTTGCGGGGGGGTCAAGGGCAGATATAAATAATTATTTCTTTTTTTAAACTATTAGACTCACAGTCTTGAAATTTGGTTAGCAGATTCCTCTCATAGGATAGAAATACACTGCAAAATGTGTTTTGTGAAAATCGACCCCTAGGTGGTGTTGCGGGGGTTCAAGGGGCGTTATTGATAATTTTTTGCATTTTTAATTAATTGGACGCGCAGTCTTCAAATTTTGCTAAGCAGATTCCTTTCATAGAGTGCAATTCCCCTACAAAATGGGTTTTGTGAAAACAGACCCAGAAGTGGCGTTGCGGGGGCTCAAGTGGCGTTATAGACAATTACCCCCATTTTTAAACTGTTAGACGTACAGTCTTGAAATTTGATAAGCAGATTCCTTTCGTAAAGTAGAGAAACGCTACAAAATGGGTTTCGCGAATATCAACTACTAAGTTTAATTTCGGGAGATTAAGAGGCGTAATCGATAAATATTTCCATTTTTAAACTACTTGATCATCCTGCTTGAAAATTGGTAGGCATGTTCTTTTCATGAAATAGAGTTCCTCTAACAAAGAGTAAAATGAAAATTGACCCCTAAAGATGTTTGCGAGGGGTCAAGAGGAGTTACAGAAAAAAATTCCTGTGTTTAATTGTTAGACCCATATACTTGAAATTTGTTAAGCATGTTTCTTTTGTTGAATAGGGATCCACTAAGAATAAATTTTAAGCAAATCAAGTTCTGGGGGTTTGCAGGGGGTTACTGGGACGTATTGACAAAAAAAATTACTTTTTTCGAGCTACAAGAACTATAATAATGAAATTTGGTTTGCATTTTTCTTTTGTTGAATTGAAATCCGCTAAGAGCGGTTATTTTGGAAAACGGCTCTCAACGGGATTACGGGGATATTGATAGTAAAACTTTTGCTTTTTTCTGTTAGATTTAGACTTGAAATTTGGCTTGCATGTTCAATTTACGGAGTAGAGATCCACCGAAAATTGGTTTTGCGGGAATCCACTTGATTTTTGGGTTACGAAAGAGCAAACATCATTCTATGCTTCAATTTTAGAGATTTTTAGAAAATACAAATTAGATGAGTTCTGCCCTTTTTTTTTATCAACAGGTGACAGTTACAGGTATAAGTATATTTTTCAATTCAATCAAATTCTTAATGCTAGGACTTAGATATCAATAATTTATACATATATATAAGCAGTAAAAATTTATAAAACATCATGAAATACCCAGCGAAGCGGGCGGGTAACAGCTAGTATATATATAAAGGAGAAAAGCGACTCACTCACTGACTGACTGACTAATCACGAAATCTCTGGAACTATTCAACCTACAGACTTGAAATTTGGTACACATGTTCCTTTGATAGAGTAGACATCAGCTAAGAAAGGATTTTCCGAAATTCGAAACGCAAGGGGCGTTACGGGGGGTTAAGGGATTTAATAATAATTGTTTCCATGTTTAAACTACTTGATGTACAATCTTGAAATTGGGTAAGCGGATTCCTTTCAGAGAGTAGAGATCCGCTACAAAATGAGTTTGCTGAAAATCGACCCCCAAGTGGCGTTGCAGGGGCTTAGGGGGCATTATAGATAATTTCCATTTTTAAACTATTTGACGCACTGTCTTTAAATTTGATATATAGGTTCCTTTCGAAGAATAATGATCAGTTACAAAACGGGTTTTGTGAAAACAGACTTCTAAGTGGCGTTGCGGGGGATTAAGGGGCGTAATAGATAAATATATCCGTTTTTAAACTATTTGACCTACCTGCTTAAAAATTGGTAGGAATCTTTCTTTCTTGGAGTAAATATCCGCTACAAAACGGGTTTGGAGAAAATTGACCCCCAAGGGGTGTTGCGGGGGGTTAAGGGCAGATATAAATAATTAATTCTTTTTTTAAACTATTAGACTCACAATCTTGAAATTTGGTTAGCAGATTCCTCTCATAGGATAGAAATACACTGCAAAATGTGTTTTGTGAAAATCGACCCCTAGGTGGTGTTGCGGTGGGTTCAAGGGCGTTGTTGATAATTTTTTTGCATTTTTAATTAATTGGACGCACAGTCTTCAAATTTTGCTAAGCAGAATCCTTTCATAGAGTGCAATTCCCCTACAAAATGGGTTTTGTGAAAACAGACCCAGAAGTGGCGTTGCGGGGGCTCAAGTGGCGTTATAGACAATTATCCCCATTTTTAAACTGTTAGACGTACAGTCTTGAAATTTGATAAGCAGATTCCTTTCGTAAAGTAGAGAACCGCTACAAAATGGGTTTCGCGAATATCTACTACCAAGTTTAATTTCGGGAGATTAAGAGGCGTAATCGATAAATATTTCCATTTTTAAACTACTTGATCATCCTGCTTGAAAATTGGTAGGCATGTTCCTTTCATGAAATAGAGTTCCTCTAACAAAGAGTAAAATGAAAATTGACCCTAAAGATGTTTGCGAGGGGTCAAGAGGAGTTACAGAAAAAAATTCCTGTTTTTAATTGTTAGACCCATATACTTGAAATTTGTTAAGCATGTTTCTTTTGTTGAATAGGGATCCACTAAGAATGTATTTTAAGTAAATCAAGTTCTGCGGAGGGGTGCAGGGGGTTACTGGGACGTATTGACACAAAAAAATTCCTTTTTTTCGAGCTACAAGGACTATAATAATGAAATTTGGTTTGCATTTTTCTTTTGTTGAATTGAAATCCGCTAAGAGCGGTTATTTTGGAAAACGGCTCTCAACGGGATTACGGGGATATTGATAGTAAAACTTTTGCTTTTTTCTGTTAGATTTAGACTTGAAATTTGGCTTGCATGTTCAATTTACGGAGTAGAGATCCACCGAAAATTGGTTTTGCGGGAATCCACTTGATTTTTGGGTTACGAAAGAGCAAACATCATTCTATGCTTCAATTTTAGAGATTTTTAGAAAATACAAATTAGATGAGTTCTGCCCTTTTTTTTTATCAACAGGTGACAGTTACAGGTATAAGTATATTTTTCAATTCAATCGAATTCTTAATGCTAGGACTTAGATATCAATAATTTATACATATATATAAGCAGTAAAAATTTATAAAACATCATGAAATACCCAGCGAAGCGGGCGGGTAACAGCTAGTAAGCATATATAATTTGAATAATGAGTTTTTAGTATTTAGTTTATTATTTTCCCAATAACCACAAGTCAAAATTATTTGATGACACGTCTTTTCTTCATTAAACATTTCTTTAGAAAAAATGGCACGTTGATCTGTAAAAGTTCGCCACCCCTGGCCTAACGGTTCGCTCAAAACCCCGAAAGTTCCTCTTAAATTCGTTTTATTTTAACATCTTAGCAATTGTGTGTTAGACACGTTCACCGAAAAGAAAAGGCAGCTTTAGTGTAACTTCAAATTGCGCCGTTCATAAACAATCAATGATCAACTGAAATAAATCCCCCCGCCCCTCTTTTTCAACTAGTGTTAAAAAAAGCACATGACAATAACCTCTAAAAAACATTTTACTTTAAATCCTTCTTTAATTTCTTTTTTCATTATTGCATCCTCTTCCTGCTCGTGAAAGATATCCTCAATTCTATTGCATGCCTAGTTTGGATTTTCTAGTTTATTCCTCAAGTGGTATGTTCCTTCGAATATCCTATCGTAAAAGGACCAAACATTTTCCAGCGTCTTCGCGTTCTCCCCACCGTCCTCCCTTTTTTCCCGTCGTGGGCTGTATGCGCTCTCTCTCTATCGCCAAACTTTTCTTCATCCTTCATAATATGTTTTGGAGATGGTTTCGTAGAGGCCCATTTATTGAGTTCTTTCCCGTATGTTGGGCATTTTCGAAGCCATTTCCTTTTGTTCCATTGGTTTTTGCCGTTTCCGATATCCCTTCGCCGCAATACACGCAGAGAATTTTTTTTAGAATTCAAGTCATTCGTATGTTGAAAAGAAAAAAAATTCAGTGTGGAAACGAGTAGTTTCATTTTCTTAGGTATTCATTGCGATTACAAATTTTGTGCTACTTTCAAATGCGTTGAAAATATGAGAAACTTAACGCTTTGCATCGAAGTAAAATGTAATAAAAAAATGTATTAAAACTAAAGCTATATATTTCGGAACTATGAAAAAGTATTTTAAAATTTTGTGTTTATTTCTTAATGAATTTATATTTATCTCAACGTTAAGTACGTCCTCTTAATTAACATGTATATTTTTTCCAATTTGAATTGCAGTATTTTTTTTTATCATGAATGTAGTCTATTAAATTTTGAAACAATGCAAAGAAAAAGGAGATTAAATTTGAATTCGTCCAATTTTTACTGTAAAGATAAAATGCGTTTTCAACTATATGAAATTCTGTGGTATTTTTTCGCATGCAGCTTATTCTATAAGTTGCTCATGGCAAACACTTTTGATTAGCGTTTTTTTTACGGAATCTGCGTTGAACTGAATTTTTATATTTTAAGATTTTACAATTGAATTATTGGATTTGTTTCAATCTTAGTCTTTAAGGATTATTAAAAAAAAAAACATACAATAACATTGTTTTAGACATAATAGCGTGGGGATATTTTTAATGATCTCTATGCATATGGAAAAATGTAGATGATAAATTTATCTGAGGCAATATTCAATAAGAGTATCAGAATCGATCTCTAATCCGTTAGAGCTGTAATCCAGACTTGGTATTTTAAGATAGAATCATATTGATTTCGTTATTGGCTATTGAGTGGTTTTGAAAAATATCCATTTTTACTTTAAGGTAATCATTAATTTTAAGAATTATCAAAAGTTTTATATAAAGCGAAAACCACTTTGTAGAGGGGCTGATGCACCTTACGTTTGTCAAAGTTCTTGCTTGCTGTAGAAGTTGGGTGAGTGGGTTATAATTTCTGGTGCCTTCCTCGCCACTTGCCCATAGTTTAAAATTACGAGGTCCGTCACCAATAGCCCTCGTGTTGCCTTACAGTGTGCGACGTTCATAAACACTCACTCACTCCATCTTTTGTAGAATTAATGTCTCACAGCCAACTAAATTAAGTTAATAAATTATTCCAAATATACAATACTCTGAAATTAAATCGTATATGAAAGTACGTTGTATCAGTATATTAAGTGGTTTTTTTTGGAATAAATTACTATCAAATAGTATTTATCGAGCTTTCGGTAAATGTATCCATGCTAGTTAATTATGTTTAATTCGGTAAATAGTGTCCCGTGGCTTTCCAAATACTTTATTTGAATATGGTGATTTAAAAGGTAATTATATTTTGTTACTTCAATGCTCAGGGTTTTGCTGTGAAATAAGTGAACCATGCTTTGTTCGTAAAATTTATTCAAATAAAGTTATTCGAAGCATTTTACATCCGATTGGATTAGTGTATTTGTAACTGAATAAATTATATTTATATTGACATTTTTATATTTATATTGACATTTTTATATTTATAGAGCAGCTAGCTATACAGTAAGAAATTCTGTCACGTTCGCTTTATTTGCTTATATGGTAGCTTTATTCAGTATATTTTCTTTTAGTACAAATACATCTTGTGATAGATTTTTATCTTAAATTTGATCTCTAAATATCTGATGGTATAGTCTAGCTAAATATCGAGAAATTCCCAGTCCAATTGTCAACAACGAATTAGAGTCGGTGATAGAGGCAACTCAATAAACGATATACATTGAATCCTATTTCCGCAAATCGATGGGAAATCATTCGACGGTCGACTGATAATCGTTATCGCCTCTTGTCTGATGTTCGATAATATGGATGGACGGGCAACTAAGACATCCTGCAGAATTAGACGATCATCACGCTGATTAGTCATTCTACAAGCTTTAGCCCCGATGTGGATGCTTTCTCTGTACCATTTCTAGATAAATTGTTCACGGTATTATCTCGATTGGCTTGCGTTCTTCTGCGTAGTTGTTTATTATCTGTTAGGAAGGCAATGCTTTATTTTCGAAAGTCATTTACTAATTATTATTCTTATTGAAAAGAATCTGTTAATAATTAGTAGAAACAGAGACTATGCTTTCCTTTGGAATATTTGTTCAGTATTTAACAATGGATATTTATTTGATCAAAAGGTATAAATATTTTATACTACCATTTCGAACTTTTATGCATTTTCTCAGAACTATCGTGATGCATTCGACAACATCTATTCATCGATTTTAGGGGGGGGGGGATGCCATCTTATGAAAGAAAAATTCATAAATCGTAGTGTCACTCGCGTTGTTTATGTTTCTGTTTTTAAATAAAATTGCGTGTTACGCCTACCTGAAAATTTCTTATTGCTCTATGTAGCATCTGTGTTTGACAAAGCTGATTCAATAAACTCAAGTGAAACATTTAAAATCTTGCGTACATATGTTTTAGTTTCAATTTAACAACTACACAGATTCTTTATTTTGAAGTTAATTGACCTCCAACACTAATGTATACCACTCTATAAAAGTGTGTGATGTTTTTAAAATAAAAAAGTTTCACTCTTCCTGTGGTCATGATGGGTTTTATGTGAAATTTCCTTAAAATTTTAATTGAAAGAGTCGACAAAAAATATTCTTATGAAATTTTATGTTTGGTTGATTATTTTATTCTTGTATTTTTTTTAAAAAAATTCTCTGGTTACTATATTGTTATGAATTGTACTTTTTATTGGAAATGAATGTTAGAGCAGGCTTTGCTTACAAATTTAGATTTCGTTGACGTAATAGTAAAAAAAAAATTTATATTGATATATTTTCCTGCACTTCACTGATAATGTTAAGATATTTCAACAAAAAATAATTTTTGTTTTAACATAGTTACATTTTAAAGTTAATTTTAAATCATAAGTCATCTTAATTTAATGAATTAAATTTTAGCATCTACTAAGTGGTAAGTTTAAATTTTCAATACCAACTGTTTACTGATTATATGAGTGCACGTATCTCTAAACCAGAAAAAAATAAATCGGCTTCCTGAATCTATAAAATCTTTTTTAATACATTTAGAAAACTATTTAAAATTGAGATTCATAGGACAGATTTATATGTCTGACTCAGTACGAAAATTGCGATAAAAAGTATTTTTTAATAGAAACATTTAAAAGTAAAATGCATAGAGAACAGTTATTGTAGTAGAATTAGTTATTCTACTTACAAAAATCAAGCCCCCTAAGTTTGTCTTCAGCAGCTTCATTCGTGTAAAACTGCCTCTAGTTTCGAAAAGTCTGCTATATGGTCCTATATAAGTTATGAAAAAACTTAGTGATTATCTATATACGGTTTCTCAAAAAAAAAAAAAGTGCCATTGTGTGTGTTGTTATTGTAACAGTTAAATAGTTTATTCAAGTATTGTCAACCAGGAATCTTCTATCATATTGCCGTTGTGTGTTTCTTCCCAGGATACATACGAAACACAGATGAACAGAAATATACAACACAATCACAGAAGAATATAGACTTCATTACAAACGATGATCCCAGCATGGAACAGAAGGGGTGCGCTGCTTTCAGTTCGAGACAGGAATCCATTTGAGGCGAAAGTCCGACTTCTTTTCCCGAAGATACATCAATGCCTTATTTGGGATTCGAACCCGAGTCCAATCGATTACAATCAGAGTGTCATATCCACCATACTGGCTGTGGGGCTTTTGATTCTGTTAAAAGAAATTAATAATTTTCTATCACATTTGTGCTTTTGCGAATGAATATATTTGACGATCTGTGATACATTTATTAATTTAAAAACTTATCTCAATTTTTAATTAAATTTGAGTAACTTAAAACGCATTTATTACAATAATTAAGTTATGAAATCATTTCTACTACATTTTGAAGTATTTAAGTAACGGCTCTTGATGACCAGTAAATTGTTAGCCTGTTAAATATGACTCGGAAAGAGCATTATCTCTTAGTGGTCGAATCGTCCGGCTTCTCGTCTTATTATGGATCTCTTGGCGCCTGGCTATTTTACAGACTTTTTTTATGGCATGATTAGTTCGGAACGAGTTTTTCCTTCCTTTTCTCCGTTGCTTTTTATTTATTCCAAAACATTTTTCGTCCGTGCATATATATTTCTTGCCTTATATCACTAAAGCTCGATCAGATATCTTACTGTTGGGTTTATTTAACTTATCCTGGGGATTTGACGATTTTTTTTATAAATTTTAGTATTTTCACAGATAATAGTTAAGGTTGTAGAGTTTTATAGCTTTTTGTCTTTTTTCTGTTTTTTTTTCTTAAAACATCTTTAAAGGAAAGGCTCGTCTTAACCATTCTGACAAAAAGCGTTGACTTTATCTGGCCCATATATTTCAAATACTTTTAACTTTTACTATTTCTCTCTACTGGAAAAATGCCAAATTCGTTTTATCATTCTGTCATACCTACTTATAAGCAACAGGTTAAATTTAATCGTTAGTCGAGAAATAATATAGATCGAATGTCAGCGTTTGTAAGCGGGCTTTTAAATGGAAAGTAGAATAAAAAATGAATGGTGTGTGTGTGTGCCAGTAATGCAACGGAAACTTCATTTTAATTGTTAGGCTTAATTAAAACACGTTTTCCGCGAGTCTAGTTTCCCTTGCATTCCAATTACTAGAGTTATTCTTTTACTAGCGTTACTTCGAGTAGTTAATGAGAATTGCATAAATTAATCTAAATTTCTCATTTTTTGTTGAAATATTCGAATACGTTTATTAAATTAATTAAATTTTTATGGAATGTTTTATATTCTTTGAAAGAACATGAAAGGGGGAAATGGTATTGATGCTTCTATTTTAGCAAGAATTTTAGCATTTTTACTTTTAATGTATCTTTCAAAAATTTCAAAACTAATTTTTCGTTTTGCTTTGGAAAAAAAAAATACTTCGAATTTTTTTTTTACTATTTATGCAAAAAAATTTTTTTAAGGAATTTAACGAAGTATTTTCCCAATTAATATAATCGTATACAGAATATAATATGAAATTAATTGAAATGGAACTAAAGGGGTGATTTGCAATAATAATTAGCTAATTATAATAAAGGAAAAATTGAACGACGTTAACATTGTTGCTTGTGTTAGGAGAAATCAAGCTGCAAATTTTCACACATCTCTTACCATTGTTTATTTTTGTGAAATTTTCTTAATTTGCGGTTTTGAACTTAATAAATATTGAACACACAATCTTAAAATAATTATCTGTTTAATTCCAGTTGCAACATACATGTGAAAGCAAATTTCTCTAAAATTTTCTTTCATTTATATCTTGAAAGTTTTAACCATTTTTAAAATCGAATAAAAACATTTAATTTTAGAATAGACAAACAGAACTAATTTCTGTTACCTTATTGAATTACTTGTAAAAAAAAGTGCTGCTGAATGAGATCTTACATATAACGCTAGTTTTTTCCACACTCCATTTAACCACGTCAATATAATGAATCTGTGTGAAATTCTTAAGTACTTCTTCCCTCCCTCACACAAAAAACTTGATAGGTGCCCGGAGAAAGGGGCGTGTTCTCGCAAACCAAAAACTTAACATGCATTACTTACATATCACGTATCATTACCTGTACAATTAACAATGACATAAGAATTTGAACCGCACCCTTATGAGAGAAAAAACATTCTAGATCTCTCCTACTCGGTAGCGTGTTTCGCCTTTTTTTAAGAGAGAAAAATTCTAATTTGTTCTTTAACATGTACTTTTTTCTTCCTATATATTAGGATTTTTTCCCCTTAAGAAATCAAGCCTTGTCACTACTAAATATTTACGACTCAGCGTTTGAACTGAATAGTTGTAGCTGAATTCTTTTTTAAGGCTATCTTTGTGAATTGTAATGGAGCAGAACCTTAACAACATATTTTCAGGATGAAAAAATGTCTCAGTATTTATGAATTTGTAAGACAATGTAACGCATCTGTTTTTCATACTGCTGCATCTTTAAATTCTAGAAGCATTCCTTTATATGACATTGCAAATTTACATTTTATCAAAGGAGGGCTGAAAACTCTTATCATCGAGCCAAAATATGAAACATATTTACCCCGTTCCCCAAAAAATGGTAACAACTATCATAATATATACTGTTCTCCTGAAGGATAAACGGAAGTCGAGGGATCTTGAGCGTTTCTCTGTTCGAACCTATTTTTTAATATTATGCTAAAACAGTCTTTAATTTAAATAGTTTTCCTTATTGGTGGAAAATATATTGATGTATAATATATATATATATATAAACGTCAATGTGAAAAATTAATTCAACTGTGGCACAAAAATAAATTATGAGTTGCTTAGAATTTGAGTAATATCCAGTTTACATTAATTTTAATTTTCGGTAATTTATTTCATCTAGTGACTATCTAGTGAATCAAGTGACTATCATAAAAAATATGTGTGTTTAAAATTATTATATATATGAAAATCCCACTATTAATATAACTATCTAACAGAAGTGAAGAAAAAGTGGTATGTATTTAAAATTATAGCGATTAATTTTATATAACTAGGAATGGAGATTGGTGTTCCTTTTTTTTTATTTGATATTTTTCAGGTGTCTCTTGAGCTGTAGTCGGTGATAGTTTGTCTTGAGACGTAATCTGTTTCTTGAAAAAAATTCCTTGTTATGGAATAATTTCCGTAAATGGACATTTTATGCATATGATATATATACTTAATTTTTTACTTTTTCTGTGTGAGAATTTATTACCTTTTTTTTACGTATATACCGTTTTATTAAGATTCATCCCCCCCCCCCTCAATTTGGTTTTTGAAGTTAAAAATACTTCTCAAAGAAAATTTAACTTTAAGCTTTTTGATGACTATTTATTGAATGGATAAATTTTATATAGAAAAACAAAAACTGTATTTTTAACATCAAAATTATGTGATAAATTCTTTAATTCCTATTTAACAACTAGTTTAATTCATTGACTCAAATTTATTTAGGTTTTCAATGATGTGAAGTTTGTGATTGTGTGTGCTTGAATTTTTAGTGTTAATTGGAAAAGCTGCCTTATCTGTTGATTTTCTTTTCAATTTAATTCTTTTGAATTTCTTTTTGTGATAAAACTTTTGCGTTCAATGTTTATATTTTTAAAATATAGAATTGTTTTTATATTTAAGCTATAAAAAGAATACTTTTAAAAAAAAATTATTTCTTAATTTAAGTATTTCTAAATGCAGGCGTCTTTCAGAATTTTGGCAACCTTTAAATAAATTGAATTCTCCGACTTGCTATTTTTATGAGAGTCAAACATTTTCCCGTGTACATAAAGGAGTTAAAAAAAAATATACAATTTGTCTTCCGTCTTTTTATACGCTTCCAGTTGTCTCCTTTCGGATTTTCATTTTTGGGCTTTCTTACTGAAACTAATGTATTATTTTATTGGCATATGTTGCGGAACTTCTTTGTTGCAGATTCGTTGAGGCTATTGTATTTCTTTAGATATTTGTGACGCTAGATAAATTTGCTGTCAGATACAGTAGTTCCTTATACTGTCGGAATTGTTTCTAGCGGAACACGGCGTTATTGCACTTATTGGCTTACGCGTGTAAGTATAAAAGTAAATCCCAAATATTTCATACGAGTTTGTCATTTTTGCGTGAATGTGTTCGAAGATAACCCTTTATTTATTTTTAGTTTGTATGCATTTCAGAGCATTGGAAGTCGAATGGCAAGAATTTAACATGCGTAATTTATCTCCATCGGTTATTTAATGTATTTTGCTAACGAATGACTTTCTTGATTTTATAATAACGAGTAACTACTAAAATAGCAGATTTCAATAAATCTAAGCTTTCGTGTTTTTTGTTGCTGTTAATTTTCGAGATATACAAAAGTGTTTTTTTTTAAGTAACTATCTTCTCTCCATAGAATTAAATGTGTAAATCAAATGAGTAATCAATCAAATGAAATGTGTGTGCTCTTTGATCAAAAAAGAATAAGGAAAATTTATAGTTCCGCCTTTCGGCATCGTAAACAATGATTTTTAAGTTTTGCATTTAATAAATGGTAAAAGTTTATTTTTGGTTGTAATAAAATATTTTTAGGACATTAAATGTAAGAATTACTCTCGTATGTTTGAATCTTTAAAAAATATCTTTTATAAGTAAAAATAATTCTAAAACTTATTTAATTAACATATTGCAAAAAAGGGTGCGTTGCTTCAAATTTCGAGATGCTTAAAACACTTTCGGAAATTGAAATTTATTTTTTGGAAATTTTTGAATAGACAAATTGTGCAAAATGTTTTTTTGGTGTAGATTTAGTTTATTTTTCTGAATAAACTATTATTTAATGTGTTTGTTCATATTACTTTGATCAATCCATATATTTCGGCACACACATTCACATTATTCATTCTTTAGTACTGGTTGAAATAACATGTATTTAGTTTGTATAATCTTTTGTCTATGCCTTATATCTAATATCTGTTGCGTGGATACAGTTATTTCAAATGAAAATTACCTGTGTTACCTGTTAAATTCACATTACATACTTAAGATATATTAATGTTCACCCTATTAACCAGCTAGGTTAACTCTTCGAACATTTTCTTTCAATATTGTCTTTAAGATATTGTAGAATTTTTTTTATTTAGTCATTGTTTAAGACATTTAACAGGATCAAAAGGAATTTAAATTGCAACGGAGAAATTAATTAGCCCAGACAGAATGACTGTAATCACTTTCTAAAGCGAAATTCTCTTTTTGAATTCGTTTATGAAGCCCTATCAACGCAATTTTATTCTTAAAAAGTGTGCAAACTAATTAGTGAACACTTAAAAAGATTTCTCTTGGTTGCCTCTTGTATATTGAAAATAACGAAAAAAATTAGCTGGCGATTCCCGCCCATCATTTTCTTCCGTATGTTCCGATAAAGTACAGTTGAAAGTGGAATGGATTTTAGAATTGTGTTGAGTAAGAATTCTAAAGTTTTTGTGATATTTAAAAATTGCAAAACTGAAAATTCTAACTTTAAAAAAAAAATCCTTTATTGAGTTATTGCTGTTGAAGGAATGAAATATCTTTAGTGATATAATAAAATGTCAGTGTTGGCTTTTGACATGTGATTTTGAATTTAAGATTATTTTGTATGTATTATTTTTTCGCTCTTGCGATTGTCTATTTTGTATGTTTTGACATCCTTTTTCGAAAATTGTGAATATTTCTTTTATTTATATGCTTTTTTAAAATATTATTTTTGTGTTGACTCCCTCCCTCAGGTGCTTGTCTTTTATTACAGGCAAGTGCAAGATTTGCGATCACAGATATTCAAGTTATCTTTACTTTTCTCCCATTAATTTGCTGTTTTAGATAAACACTGGTAATGCGACCCGAAATGCTCTAGCAGTCTTTTTCTATTTTTAACATTTTCTCTTTCTCATTCTATTCTCTTTCCTTTCCTTTCATATAGTGAATCTTATTTAGCCATATAAGTCTCGTAAATTAAGGAATGTTTTGTGCAGCTTGGACAAATAGGGCCTTGTGCGCCATTAAAATTAAATAAACAATTTGTATTATTGGACAATGTCTTTTTAAATACTTTTGTCTAACTTCATCCTATCTAAATTATGTTTAGATCTAGTAATTTTTGTTACATTTTTCATTGTATTACTGCATTGCGAGAAGTGTATATTAATTCTTTACTTTTTGTTTTCACAGGTTGTATCAATTCAACTATGCTACTAAGTATCAGCTTTTTACTTTAACCATCGCAAACTAAGATATCTTCAGACGCAAAGATGCCACTCAGAACTCCCTATTATTCAGACTATAATCCTTCAAGTGATGATCACTCATCCGATCAGCAGTATTTAATGTCTAGTGGCTCAAGGGGGCGTAATGGTCATCCTGATTCAAGTTATTACAGCGGTGATACAATTCCACTTCGTCATGTTTCCAGCAGCGCTGGTGGAACCGGGGATATCTCTATCACCCCAGCAAAGAAACGGATAGGAACTTTGGGTATGTATTCTTTTAATTTTTGATCGTCAGCTTTAATTTTAAATTAAAAGATAGTAATTGTAGCAGAATGTTTACGAGTGCGTATATCTGCGTACAAGTTAAGTCACGGGAGTTCAAATCACACATGCCTATGGTGCAGTATAATAGGACTGCTTTCTGTTCAATTGAATTAGAGACCGACAAATCCTCGTCTAACATAGAATGGGAGGTTAAGGTCATAGCATGGTTGTCTCCCAAGTTAACTTTTCATACAGATGAGTTACTAGGTCTTTCGCTAATAATCACTGTGTTGCTCTAACGTGACGTTAATACGAACAGAACAAAACTGAATACCAAACCAGTGTGACGTATTCGGGAAAATTGATGAGTAGCATGAGACTTAAGGAATTAAATTATTGAATCATCACTTCTACAGTTATTAATTACAATATTTACAATTAGGTATAAGTTATTCAAGCTATTGAGTGTTTTAATACTACAGAACACTTTTTTGCTGATGGAGGATGGCAAAACACATAGTCTCATCGAGTGTTCCAAGCGGTCTGCTCTTCGCTCTCTTTGGGTGGGGCGGTCCCTTCTTACATCTCAAATTTCACTCGAAGTTTGACTTCCAGGTGATGTAGTTTTTGTTTTCCGACTATGGCTTTCGGCGCGTTGTCAAATGAAAGGGTCTTGCAATATCTTAAAGGGATGCACATATGGTAATGAACGGCGTAATGTTATATGCATAGAAAAACCGATCTAGAAGCTGTGAGGTGGGAAAACGTTACACCTTTTGCAATCACCGACCAATTTTGGAAAACAAATAAAGCTGTGTTCATTACGGACTCCCATATTAGCATCAATTTGTTGAAATGTCTGTAACTAAATCTTGCATACGATAAATATAGATGGCTGCGAAAATCCTGCATATGATAAATATGGAGAACTGCAAAATTTTGGCAGTAATACATCCGTTTCAATACCAAAACAATACAAAATTTATTCTTGGTCAATATTTCTCATTTTATTTTTATTATTCTAGAATTCAGTTATGAGCTAATATATTTCTTAACACTATATCAGTCATTTCACTGGCGACAAATTGATTTTCTCAACCTAGAATTTAAATGGCTTAAAAGAAATGGATTCGTTTGATTTTTTTTTACTAATGTCGCACTTTTCAAAGAAGCGCGGGAACTATTCATAATGGACCCCGTAATTCGAGTCACTGTCTAATGATAATTACACCTGGGCTAACATATCGCTCTCCACATCATATTTAAGTGCGAACTTCGAGCCCCTCTATTTCTAAAAAAAAATGGAAGAATATAGTGCTAATAATGAATCCTACGTCCTTTTTTGCTAAGATTTTTATTTTATTTCAATACGTCTTTCTGCGATGTTTTTTTGGTTATTGTAAGATTGTGCATTTCAATTAAAAAATAATTTCAAACTTGTCCGTAAAAAAAAATAACATCTAAACAATCCAAAGTGATTGCGTTTCAATTTGAATTGCAAGGAACATTATTTGAAATAACCCATGTAAAATAGTCCAATTCAGATAAAGCTAGATTACATTAGGTGACCGTTGATTTTAATGCTTTCTACCATCCATCAGTCTGAGCACTCAAGTCAATGTAATGGGAAATAGGCATTCATTCTCTTGTATTTATATACGGTTAAAAGGAAAAAGCATTGTTTTCTTGGCATATGTAGAAAGTTTTTCTGATTTGGCAGACTACAATCTTAGTAGGATATATAGTTACCGACAGAAGGAAGAATAATAGTTTACAGAACCACTGGGAATTGAATCTGTTATTGATTGCAAGGGGAGACAGCAGTGAAAAAAATGTTAACTTTGAATCACATTATTGTATACATAGAGCCCAAATGATTTTTAGGAAATGTAAGATGTACGCTATGTTTTTTGAAGTTGTTAAGAGCTATTGGATTGTCTTCTTTCAGGATAAAAGAAATATAACTTTTATGTAAAGGGGGTATATAATCATTTAGCTGTTGAATTTTCCACAATATATTTTCTCTAATTGATATTACACAGGCGTTGAATAAACGGTGGAGTGAATGTCCAATTAGTAGCAATAAAAATTGATTAGTATTGAATGTGTAGCGTCTATGGAACTGCACGTAGGGTTTTGGCGATGCACTTTGTAATATTGAATCAGTCAAATGACGAGAATACTAATATCTCGCTATCCTCACCTTCTTGTAACTCTACACGAGGAGCTTGAAGGACAAGATTAAAAGGAGATTAATTTGTCTGTAATAATGTAGTATTTCTCGCTCACAGTAGATTTGAAGTAGTCGGAACACACACATTCGATTTGGACATCGCCGGTTATGAAGCCTACCACTTTAATCTCTAAGCTATTGTGACCTAATTCGTCTTAAAATTGAATGCTCCTGAAATAAGCCGCATCATTGTGCACATAATTATTACACAAAATACTTATTTTTATATCCTTCTTTGACAGTATTGCATTTCTATTAAAATTTGATAGAATTTCAAGACTTTGGATTCCTTCAAATGTATTAAGAATTTTAACCATCGTTTAAGTTTCATTGGAAAATTCATAGCAATAATCCTTTATGGACTCTCCCTTTATTTATGTAAATAATATTTACCACCCCTATGCACCCAATTGATAATTCCCCTCTTTCACAGAGTTTACAGTTTTTTTGATAAACTCTGGTGACACGTCCCTCAGAGATTTTCTAGTGTTTTTCCCCCTATTTTTGACCGTTCTCCTTGTTAACCAGTACACTTTTTTCTTCCGTAATCTTGAGTGTATAGATCACAAGCTTAGCTTAACATTCGACCGACCGGGTGATTTTATATACAAATTAAATGAATATTTGCTTAATGAACATTGCATTATGATGCGCAAGTGGGACTACGAACTCGTGTTCGATATTAATATCCACGAACGCCAAATGTTACTGAAAGTATCTGTTTCGTTGGGCAATCACGTCGGAAATGTTCATCTGTAATTTGAAAGCATTTTCATGAAATATGAACCAATTCACATTTTTCTCTCAGAATGTAGAAGAATGGACTGATAAAGTCGAGTGGTTGGCTGTGGGTTGTCCGTGAGGAACCATACGTTGTTATGCGAGTCGAACAAGTGGTGTGCGATGGGAACGCGAAAGAACACTTGTGTCGCCTGGACAATTAATTTTAACTGTAATTTTAATTCGAATAATAAATACGTGCATTATCTATCCTTCAGATAATTGATGTTAGAAAAACGTTAGTAACTTCTGGACTTAAATGTTGTAGAACATAACTTACTTCTCCATTTACCTATAAATTTGATTTTTTTTTTAAATTAACGTCGCAATTGGAAGCCATGCGTGGGACAATGCCCGCCCACATTTAAGTTGAAATACTGATAACTGAATAAAAGTGACATGTAAAGTTATCAGATTTTTTTCTCCTGAAGAAATTCTGAAGTTTATTAGAGTATATTTTTTTAACTTATGCTAGAAAAATTTAAAAATATTAAACATTTTAGTAAAATGCGAAATTGATAAAAAAATATTAAATATTTGTATTTATACATAATTGTAATGTATCTTCTGACAACAAGAATACAAAGTTTACTTTAAGAGAAAATTTGTTGCAATATTTAAGGAACATAGCGTAAAAAGGCATGAGACAAAACATTCTGAATGTATAAATTTCAGTAAAGAAATAACAAGTTTTAAATTAACTGCATTTAAATTGCATCTGAAAGCCGAGAAAACGTTGTTTGGTGTTAATCATTACAACCACTTACCATTGTCAAGGCAGGTTATTCTTTTGCCATGTTAATTGCTAAGAAAATGAAACTATTTTCTTACGATGAATTGAAGGATTGTTTGTTAGCAGTTGTAAAAGATGTTATGACCGGTGAAAACAATTTATTTTCAGATATCAGTCTCTCACGGCAAACTATGTAATCAGTGATTACATTTCAGTTGAAATAGCCAACTTTTTTTGCGATAAAATTAACCTACTTGAAGCACATTCTTTGGCATTTGATGAAAGATTTCTCGGATATATTTCATCTTGATATTAGAGATTGTGAACAATTTATTCTAAGTAAAAGAATGAATGTTAAATCTTTTAAACTTAAGACACAACTAAAGAGAATATATTTTACAAGCGATTGAAAAATGTTTAGCCGAAAATATCTTTATTTCGAAGCTCTTCCCAGATTAACCACAGTTGGAACATCTGTTTTGGTTAGTAAAAATAAAGGGTGAGGGTTGTGAATTTTATTTATGGATAAGTTAGATAGAAGAGGCACTAAAGCCCATGATTTTTATTATTCACTGTGTGAAACAAGAACAAAATGTATGTGCTTGACTATCATCCATGAATCACGTTCTTAACGTAGTTATAAAGATAGTAAATTACATGTTCTTCAGCATCGGCAATCCAAAGAATTCCTTAGCGAATTATCCCTTGAATATGGTGGTATTGTTTATTTGACCAGAATTAGATGGCTAAGTAGTGGAAATTTTTTGAAGTGAAAACTTCTTTAGCGGCGTTGGGCACTTTTTGGCAGGGGAAAATCTTATGGATTCGCGTCACCGACATTCTCTAACTGGCGCACGTGCAGTGTGCTGTTCGCCTTAAGACACTTTTTGAATGGGTGAAATCTCGTGTGTTCGCGTCACCGACATGCTTATAGCAGTATATCTGTAGCTATATACAGCTGAAGAATAGCGCTGTGTATATCTTATAAGTGAAATTCAATGGATTTAGTGAAAAATTCAATGTGTATATACCGTGCATTGCTGGTTGCGATTCCGAGAATGGGCAATACATATTAATGGTTGCCATTTATATTTCGCCTGGAAAATCTATGAGACAGATAGAACAACTTTTAATTGATGTTTTGTTAAAATTTGATGATTTATACAAAAGAAAGTTCTGAAACACTCGAAAAAAGATTTGGCGAAAAATAGGATAATGTACCAATGATTTTAAGTGGAGACTTCAATATTAACTTTGCAGATGATAAAAATCTACCACTAATTGAATTTTTAAACGAAACACTTAATTTAAATATGTCCAATGATCGATAACTCAGTACTACAAAATATAAAACGACGATCGATGCGGTTTTTACGCGATACTTAGATAAATTTGAATCAAACATTTTCCTTTCTTACTTTAGTTACCATAAGCCTATTGTATCTTTTTTAGAACAAAATGAAATAATTGAAAGTACAAAAAGTCTAAGTAGTGTTGAAATGAATGATGACAATGATGCAAGCAATTAAAATGTTAAAAATCAGGTACATTGAAATTTAAGTAAATACAAATACTATCCATAAATATGATTGTACATTAATTGTTATTTCAATTGAATTATATTTATATTTTGACATGATCTAGCCACAGCCCGTAACATATTTGAATAATAAAAAACCATATAAACATGCATATAATTGTTGCTCGGAGTGTCAATAGATGTGAAAACCAGATTGATGTTGATAATTTTAATTCAAACATTATGAAATTTCAAATTTTAATACTAGAAGTTCTAAGTTTTCACTTCTATCGGCAGTCTCTATAACTGCCAATTTTATTTTTTTTTGAACTTATAGGAGAAAATAGATATTTACGAACGAGAAATATCTTGGATTAAATGATGATGATTGGTTGTTAGACCTATTTTTTTAAGTGAATATTACAAAAAAAAACCCGTGAACTTTTGGATATAGAGCAAGGGATTGTAGAGCAAGTCAACTTAATTTTTGATCGTAGTAAAAATGACCAAATAATGTGCCTTTTTTTATAAACCTTAATAATAATAAAAAAATAATTCATTCTAATAAAGCTTTTTCTACTTAATTGGCTTTCTAATAAAGGTTTCTAAGAAAAATGTACTTAATTTCCTTATTTCGAATATTGGATGTTCTCCAATCTAGGTTTTAAAATAATATTTATGCTAAATGCTCATTGGATTGTATTTTTATGACACAAATATTAAAAACTTTTCATATGCAGATGAACGTAAAAAAAAAATGTTTTCAGGCAATTTCGAAGAATATAATGTAATTATTAATTATAGAAATTCGGAAAAAAAAATTTAAGTACCACTTGCCGAGGCTTTTGAACTTCCATCTTCTGTCAAAAAATTAACTCCAACTATTTGTGATGTTCAAATTATAATATACAGTACTAATTGCATACGCTGAGTTTTGTCTCTGATCGTTTTAAAACATTTAATCTTAATTTGTCAAAAAATTATCTTCCTGTATAAGTTTTTCTTATTTCAATGCATACATAATAGCTTCATATTTTTCGCTGGTCTGGGAAGTTTTTACGTACATAGTACGTATAATTTTTTTAAAAAAATGTATTTCTTATTATATTTTATAAAACCTTTATTGCTACCTTGACGTTATGACACAATAACTGCCTGGAAGCGGTAACTGTGACATGAAGTGGTGATGGGTGGGAAGCGGTGACCGTAACGAAAATATACGACTACGAAGTCTATGAACAAGGTCAACTTTTATGCTGAAGGGAAAAAGAGGGCGGTGTGTGTTTTCATTTAATATATTTACAAGTTTCCTCATTAAAAGTATAAATCTAAAGAAATAAAAAAATAGGATACTGCATGGAACCTAATATTGACGGTTTGGGTTCCAAATACGTAATACTATTATTATATTACATGAAATAACGCTCACCTCTTATATATATCGTCGGGCTAATTATTAGAATGCGTAACTCCACAAAATATCGAAATACTTGTAATGTGTGCCATCTAGTGGATTATTTTGAAGCCTAAAATTTTAAAAATAAATCGTTTTAAAATTAAATTTTTTGATTATTTTTACTACTAGATTCATAATTGCCTTGAAATAATTCCTAAGCACAGTAAAAATAAACAGTTTTTACTTACTCTTGCAAAGTTCATCCAAAAGGAGTTACGCATTCTGATAATTAAGCTGACGATATTATACACTGCTCAAAATGAAGGATATTGAGGTCGTAGGTGAATATTGCGGCTGGGAATTAGTTGTTTAATACATAATCGACAGTTGTGGTAGGCTGTCGGAGAAAAACTGGCACGTGTTTAATGGAGAAAAAAGTGCATTTTATTGAGCATTTGGGTACGAAAGGGATTTTTTTTCCCTATGGGAAAAAAACGAGCAAAAAAGGTGTTTCCTTGATAGAAAATAATTTTTAATTGTAGTAGGGTTTCCCTGGACAACCAACAACCTTGAATACCTTTGAGTCAGTGAGTCTATTAATGAGGAGCTGGGCATTCTGTCCCTCCAGAAAAGCCTTTTCCAGTTCCCAACAGAGTTTGTGGGGGTGGTTAGGCGGCCAGAAACTCATCTGTCTAGAATGTCCCAAGCATGCTCTATTGGTTTTATGTCCGGTGAACACGCTGGCCATTCAAATTGGGTGATTCCTTCCTCGAAAAGGAAATCGTCCGTCAAATTAGCACTATGTGGCCTGCAATTATAGTCCATTAACATGGCGTCATCTCCAATTGCTGCAACGTAAGGGAAAATGGGTCTGAGGATTTCATTCCTATATCGTCGACCGGTCAACGCTCCAATTCGAATGACGTGGAGATCCGTGCGCCCATTAATGGAGATGACAGCATAGACCATGATTGCACTATCGCCAAATTTGACACTTCCGAGCACGAACACAGGATTGTTGTTCCTTGTGAGGTGTTCCTTCCGGATGAAGATACGCCTATAATCAAAATGATCAGAAAAATGGGACTCGTCAGAAAAACTAATACCGCGCCATTCATTCTTGCGGGAGTGACGGTACCTTGCTGTTAATGTAGTGCATAACATTAGTCGGCGAGTATCCAAACCTATTGCTTGGACCCGGTTTCAGACAGTTTGTCTAAACTGTGATGCCAGTAGCCGAGCGAAAGTGTTATTGAAGAAGAATGTCATTCATGTTTCGGTACCTTTGAGACGTTAAGAGTTAAATATCGATCTTCATTGAACGTTGTTGTCATTGTCTACGACTTTGCCCTGGTCTTCAAAATACGCTTCCAGGTTCTGGAAATCACGCTTTGTTAAACTCTAGTGGCTTATGCTACTTAGGATTGTATTTCCCCCTTCCCCTTTCTAACCATTTAAGAACTCTACGAGCTTCTAATTCGGTTAAATAACTTCGTTGAAACATAGCACTCATCGTAACAACGCACTTACTAAATGTTGATCATTCCTTTCTGCTTTGTCTTTCAATAAATTGAAAGGTTAAATTTCATTCGCTGCCGCTGAAGAGTCACTTTTGACGTCAAACCCAAAATTTGTATACTCCGAAGGTTGAAAATGAGGAAAATTAGCATTTGTGATCTCTTCCGTTTTCTGCACACACAAAAAATCGTTTATACAGTTTTTTATGTAAAATTTAGAATATCTTAATTGTTTTGGCAGTTTTAATTCCACCGAAAAGCAATTAATTAGAGAACCCTGTTTAGTAGCGGGGGGATTTACTTTCGCCTTAATGCGGCAGCAAATCATCTCAACATTAAATCAACAAAGCACCGGAAGTGTTATAAAGCCATTTGGACCCACGACCTTTCAACAGTACCCCTAATTTCATTGGGATGGAGATCAGGTGATCTAAAGGCCAGTAAAGCAAGCGTATGCCTTTTAGAATATTTATCGAACCATTTAAATAAAATTCGAGAAAGTTTTCACGTATATTGTCTTGTTGAAGGACGAAGTCTCCATTCAGATGCTAAAGACTCACAAACGAGAGCACATGATTATTAGGGATAATGCGGTAAAGTTGACATGCGATGTACGACGTCTCACGTATTGGGTGTTCTATTTCAAATAATCGCTCCTCTGACGAGTGACCCCCTCCCATCAACTTAAAACAGCCGCTATACTAATATTCTGCCATCGGCATTCATCGAGATTCTGGACTCACGGGCAACATTTCTTTAAATGTCTAGGGTCGGTGACGGTGTTCCTGCGCCTTGTAATGTATTGCCAGCATTGGTTCTCTCTTGGAATGGTTTCTATACTTCTGAGTGTGGTGAGACTTCTAATACTTGTGGACCAGCTTCAAAATTGTCTTGTGATCTCTTGCACTTTGGCCCGTCTATCCCCTGTAATACAAACTAGTCGACAATGTTTACCCTCTATTGTCCACGTGGAAGTTTCCCTTATGGAAGATTTACTGTAATTGGCGAACGAAAGTACACATTTGCTATCGTGAAAATACTAGTGCTTGCACTACTTCTAAGTTGGTGGTCCCCGATGATTTATCTACGCTCAAATACCGTGAGATATTTTTCTTGTGTAACCCAGTGGTCTTCAGACTTTTTCAGCTCACGGAACCCTTAGAACTTGAAGGTGCTTTCGCGGAACCCCTAGAACTAGAAAATGTTTTCGTAGATCCCTATTCCATACACATACTTCGAAGAATATATCTCAAAATAATATTTAAGGTAGATTAACCTGCTATAAACACTTAATATAAAGACAATTAAAAATAAGTATTGCATTTATCATTAACTAATCTAATCTACTTCTAATCTAATTTTTTAACATAACTTACTCATTAATAATAATTTATAATAATTTGTGATCAAAGTGTCACCTATACCCATGCATTATATTTAGTAACTGGAATATATGATAGTATTTTTTACACAAACTGTGTCGAAGTCTAGGTCTATTGAGATTAAATGCAATCGCATTGCATATTCTGAGTTTAATTTGTTTTTATACTTTGTTGTTGTAGCCACTTAGGTTGAGAAATATATTTCACTTAAACAGTATGTTCTGAATGGCATTGAAATGTGTATAGCTGTGTGAGAAATCCCATGTATTTTGCATGAATTTGCAACCTAAAGTTTAGCTGTTTTTGCTTAAATTTAGAATTTAACATCAACTCTGTTGATATGTTCCCTTTCCTTCAGTATAGGTGTTTCCCAAAAGTACAAAAGGGTGCATTTTCCATTGGGAAACTTAGTTTTTAAAGAAGTTCTATATAACGAGTATAAAATTATGTTGACACTAGAATATTTACAATCTAGTAGGAAATGTATATATATAAAGATAAAACGTTTTAATATTATTTTATTATATTATATTATAATAAAAGTTTAAAAAGAGTGTTGCAAAATAAAGTTATATAGAAATAAAATTTTCAGTTCTAATGGATAGGTAGGAGGTATGAGCTGTAGATACTTGTAAGTATACAAACTTCATAGAGAACGTGAATCTCTTTTTGCATACATATTTATTTCTTCTCGATTTTTTTATTGTGACTCGTGGAAACCCTAGATATGCCTTGCTGAACCCCAGGGTTCTGTGGAACACAGTTTGAAGACCACTGATCTAACCCATTCTACGTGCGATTCCCGTCGCATCACTCCTTACATGCCGAATAACTGCTTTGATCATTTTCTTTCTTTTTATATAGACCCCCCCCCCTCATTTAACATTTGCTGAATTTCAGCTGTTTTTAATTCAGTTGTTCATTGGTATGTGTATATATAATATAATGTAAATGAAGCTTACGAATAGGTGTATGGAATCAGTGTCGAGACTTAAAAAGTACCATTTTGAAGGATTACTTCGTTGCACTGTATTTCGCCTTTAATCAAAGATAAAATGAAGCATGCAAAGTCTCAACGTTTTTTGTATTTTTTAAATTTTCCACATATGTAAAAAAGATTACTTTCTTGGAAAGAATAAGCCAAATACCTTATATTAAACTAGTGTTTTCTGGAAAAGTTTGCTTAAAGGATTCATCTGTCATAGTTGTTTGTTTCGGTTCAACTTAGTTCCTGACTTTTTGACAACCGATAATATTGCGAGTGAGATTTGTTTGGTCTCTAAAAACACTTTAAGTGAAATGCCTTGTGGGGAAACTTCTCAATATTCTCAAGAATTTAAATATTAGCATAACGTCGTATCGATTTCATTGCGCATTTCCTCTTTTCCTTTTTATTTCTTTCTAACGATCAACTCCTACGCTTAAAACTTAAGCGTTTAGTTAAGTATACTGACACTTTCTTCCCTTTTCATTCGCTGCTCGTATATCAGTTTCTTCAGTAAAGCACCAGCGACTATACGCGATGTTGTGCTTGTTGACTCATTTCCTAAGTTAGTAAACTTACGTACTTTATATTCGGTGTGTAGAGAGTGTCTTCTAGCTGAAGTCAGTCTAATATTGCTTGTGAGCTACTGTCTGGAAAAAATAATTTGAATACTTATTTATTACATTTTACCGTATTCTGGCATTTGCTTATAAATTTCTTACAACTAAGAATCCTCGTGAATAGTTAGTTATGTGATATTAATTTTTATTTTTGGAAATATATATGTAATTGGAATAATTTAAGAGAGGTGCATATTATGTTTGAATAAATGAAGATATTAAAATGTATCCAGAATTCTAATGTATTTACACCAATATATATATATAGAAATAACATGTGAATGTTTTTGGAATTCTACTTTTTGATGTACGATAAATCGGAACTAATTTTTTCTTTATCTTAAAGCAAATTAAATAAATGTAGAAGTTGAAGTAACTAATAAAGTATTCAAAACATCTAATTAAAAGTCGAAGAATGTATATCTCTCTAATATCTACTTCATGATATAATTCTTTAACTAAGCTTTTATTAATAAATCTTTCTCAAAAAAAAAAATTCAATTTTAATGTACGATTTTTACTTTTTTTTACATTTCTAGGTTTAAAAAAAAATCATAAATAAGTTATCTGAATTTATGTAAAAAGCTCTTGTTCCCTTTCAGATGTAATAAATCCTATGGAACAAGAAACACTGCTGGATCCAGGTCCAGTGAAATTGGCTCCTTGTTGGGAGTCCCGGCATGCTCCGACAGATGAGCTAAATTTCAAAACTGCTACACCAAAGGGCGAATTCGATGGAAAACCACCTGTCGATAGGTAAGTACAATACAATCTTGTTTTTCTTCCTTAACTACAATGATCGTGAAAATCGAATGATATATTCAAGGGTGTTTTGCAAGACTGATACTAATTTGCGCTGAATTCTAATTAATACCCGATTCTACGCAGTAAAGTGAAGGGAACAAGTAAAAATCGTTTTTTCTTTTTTATAGAGTGTGAATTAGTTCAAGAATGTATAATTGGTGTTTAAAAAAAGTATTATTCTTACAATGTGGAAATTTTTTTATAGTTAGAATTGATCTTAAAATTCTCTTTTGAAGGCTCTTAATGTATCAATATCGAAAAATCTGAGAAACTTTTGTATAGCCCCCCCCCCCATCAATTTATGCATTTGAGTTCTGTGATGTAATATGAAAAATATTTTTCTTACGATACATTTAGTTGATTCAGATCCTGAATTATCAGAATTATTAATCCTGATATTGAAATCCAGAAAAATTATTTCTAAACATTCCTCTTTCATAATATAGTGAATTGAAATTTTTTTTGCATTGAAACTCTTTTATCCGTTTATTTAAATGTCTTGAACTTTTCTGTTTATTTTCATAAATATTGAGATATTTCACAAAGATATTTTACTTCTAAATAAAATATAAACTATGATAAAAAGGAGATACTTCCAAATGAATATTAAATGTTATTTTTTTTTCTAATAACATTTTTGTTGAGAAAATAAACAAAAATTAGCCAACATAGAGATAGAAATTAAAGTACATCAAAAAAAATTTCTTACAAGACACAAGTCAAAATTAATTATCTTATCAAAATTAATACAGGCTTGCTTTCTTTCACAAACTAGTTTTCTGAAAAAATATAACTATTGTATCAAATATGTGGAACAATTTTTCTGAAAACCTTATTAAATTTTTTTACAGATTTTAAAAAGATTTGCTACATTTTTGTCTTGATATTTAGAATATATGGAAACCAACACTTTACTGATAAAATTGTTCCTTTATCAAATTGCAACATATTTCTGCTTTGGATATAAAATAAATGATCGTATGGCCATGTCATTTCATGACTTCAGATAAATTTATACGAGAAAAGGATACGGAATAAGTATTTATCTTTGCCGAGTACTTTATTGTGCTGTTATCTTCACGTTGGGCTCGCTGTTCCGATACTATGTTGAATATGACAGCCAGGACTTTTTCTTCTTCGCTCTTCAAGATCTTAACTCTTTCGGAAACTTTCTTATCACTTTCTCGAGTCTACGCCCCGCAAATATTATCAGACTTCACAACTTCTTTGAAGTCGGATTTCTAACTTAAGAGAATTTAATAAACTGAGAGACCTGGGATATAGAAAATCGATTCGGACATTTTCGATTTCTGCAACAGCGAGTTTAAGTTATTATCCATCCCTTTTGAATAGGGGAAAAAATTAACTGTATAGTATTGATTTTTTTGTTTCTGTTGCATGCTACCAATGCCGAGTGTATACCCTCGATTTCCTTTATGGTAAAATGTACACAAAATTTTGGTAATTGTGAAAAGCGTCAGCAAAAACAGGAGGAGGGGAGGGGGGGGGTGCATATACCAAACTTTTTATTCTTGTAATGCGTTAAATGGATGCAATGCTATAATATTTCTATATATTCCGCTTAATGTTAGACAAGTGTATTTTTTAAAGTTCATTATTAAACTCTCTGCAAGTGTTATGTTGAAAATTTACCTTTGATTTTCTTTTCCAATACTTCAAAACTGTTACTACTCTGTTACTTGTATCAAGCTTGTACTGTGTTACTTCTAACAGATAAAAAGAACATTAAGCACATTACCAGTGCATTTATAATGATTCAGGACTTTTTGCTTTAAGAATCCAAAGGTCCTAAAAATGTGAGTTAGAATCACTCAAAATGAAAACTAAAAATTTTGTATTTTTGTCTGAACTCGCAGTATATTTCGAGCGCTTTACTATTCTTTTCAAATAATTCTCGCTAATGCTTAATATTTTTAACTTTACTAATACTAAAAAGTACTAAGCCTATGTAATGTCTAATCTTTTAATTATAATGCTCATTACTCCCACATTATAAAAGGTTAATGAGTCTGAAGGGTTCCAAAGAGTAATATTAATTTTCCGTGAAATCATTGACTAGCATGCCAATTACATATCAGCGAGAGGAAACAAATATTTCTGTTATATAATGTAGTGTATAAAAGTAAAGATTATATCTGTAAAAGAAATATTTCACTAATATATAAGTATTTTACTAATATACTTATTGGACGTTATAATTAAATCCCTAGCGGCAAGTCCTCTGACTTTTATTTAACTTTCTTAATTTTTATCAAAAGTTATCGAACCAAATAATAGAAGCTGTGTTGTTCATAAAGAGACTTGGTCTTTAAAGTCCCCCACACCCCTTTAGCATGGTGGGTAATTTAGGTAAATGAGCTAATTGGTCACAAAGATGTTTCGAATACACGATTCTTCATCCTTATCGCCCCCCCCCCTTCTGGTAATGGATCGTGTTAATATACTTCTGCTAAAAAAGTTGCTTGAGGAAAGTTACTGCTGAGTGAAATTAAAAATTCAAAACCGTTGGATCCATCATTTGCCAGCAATTGCATAATGAATGTTAGTCTGTAATTGGCCATCCTTTTCATGTAGACCGACATATAAGGAGTAATAAATTCTAATTTCATCTTGTGAAACAATCATCAATTGCTGCACTATATACAGTGCCGGTTTATCTATTGGGCGCTTGGGGTGGGCGTCCAGGGACCCGGTTGGGCCCAAAAGGGCCTGGATAGGCTAAACTTAACCAGATTTTCTGGTTATAAATTTTGATTCTCCAGTGCTAAGGTAGTGCTAAGGCTGTAGATCTGCGCCCAGGACCCGAAATAAGCTGAAATCGGCACTGTTTTTATATGCGACATTGTAGGGCTCCGGAATCTTACGGCCTATAGTGTCCCTTGCATGCTCTATTTACGAAAGATCTGGCGACTTTTGCTGCTCAAGGAAAAATATTAACACCTCGGGGGCTGATAGTTCAGATACACGAGCCGTACGAGGCCTAGCATTATCTTGTTGAAAAATAGTCCCAGAATGATGTGTCATAAAGGATAACACAACTGGCCACAGGATTACTAGATAAGAGTAATACATCACGCTTGGAGTAAAGGCTGTATTTCTCTGTAAAACAAGGGCTGACTGAGAACACAAGCCCTGACCTCACTACTCCAAGAATCGCTGGATATTATATGATAATCAATCTGCTGGCAAACATGATGATCGGTTCTGACTCCACTTTAGACTGCTCTGTCATGTTGTGGAATTAATGGCATACGTTTTCAAAACTATTGTGAGCGTAACCTCGCCGAAGCCAAAAGCCGTGACATGGTGGAAGGTACCACTAATGGTATGTAATATTGAATAGCGAGATGAGAAACTTTATAAAAATGAGAAAATGGTTTTAAAAAAACTTGCATACAAATATAACTACAAGGGGTGATCAAATGAAAAGGTACGAAACGACACGGTGGGTACAAATGTAGACTTTATTCAAAATATACACCATAGGCCTGAGCACAACGATCCCACTGATGAACAAGCCGCAGGATTCCTTGTTCCCAGAATTCCTGTGGCTGTGACGAGACCCAGTCCTTCACAGTGTCCTTGAGTACGTCGTCCGAGTTGAAGCGCTTCCCTTTCAGGTGTTTCTTCAGTGGACCAAACACATGGAAATCACAGGGCGACATGTCCAGACTGTAGGACGGATGGTCCAACGTCTCCCATTGGAACTTGTCCAGTTCCATTTGTGTGACTCTGGAGACGTGTGGACGCGCGTTATCATGGAGCAGAAACACACCCTCCGTGAGCAGCCCCGGTTTTTTGTTCTTGATGGACCTGCGTAGGCGTCGGAGTGTCTCGCAGTACACATCGGAGAATGCTTTTTCTGTGCTTGCATCATTTGGACGCCGCTTTTTATAAGAGCCTTTGCTCTCTCCTGCGCATGCGGGCACCCGCGCATGATCCGATCCCAGTCAGAGTCTCCAATGGCATCCCGAGATGTCTCGCTACATTCTCCCTTGGCGGAATATGCAAATATTTAACTGATTCATTTTTATGTCGTTTCGTACCTTTTCATTTGATCACACCTTATACATTCAAATCCATCTTAACTTGGTCCTCCATCAAACCTATTTTACTTTTTAAACTTTGTGATACACTTCATGTTATAAAATTATTAGTCTTTAGTTTAATTCTGGGGAGAGGGGGGAACCGTAGAATGTTAGAGAAATAACTTTTCTTTTTAGGAATTAAACATTACTTTAAATTCTGACTTTTTCAATAGCTTGCGAATTTTGGTTCACTTATTATTTAATAGATGAATTCTCTCTCTCTTCAATTTAACTCAAAAAGAAAATGGGAATTTAATGAACTGAGCCTGAAAATTCTCATGTGGTTAGGTGTAAAAGGAAAATTATCCCTGTTATTTGACTGTGGCTTAAAGTTACTAGATTCACTCCAAATGTATGTTGTATAGGAACTTTCATTCATAAGTAATCTATTATTTAACTCTGAAAACTTACCGTGTCATAAAACTGAAGTGTAAGTATGAACTTAATGTACTATAATAGTGTCACGGCCACCTTAATTTCTTTTCTTTTTTTTTTTTTACATTTACCCTACATTACCTTTATTTACTTCATTTAAATGTATGTTTTACTGTGTTGACGAGAATATAATTATTTCAACATTATTTGGAAGGATAGTCTTAATGGGGTTCGGGAGAATGCTGTTACATTGCCAAATAAGGGTTTTTATTACTGAATAATTATGGCATTCTTTTGAATAAGTTTAATTTCACTCCATTTATTAAACCTTTTCTACTTATTTTGAAGTTAGTTTATCCGTCCCTGTCTAATTATGTGTGGAATCTGCAGTTAAGTAATTGGCATATTTTACATAGTAAAATTCGTTTCAAGATAAAGGATTCATTCAAGATAGATGTTAATATTCAGTATCTTCTACGAGTATCTTGAATCAGTATCTTATCCTTTCAGTAAAGAGCAAAAGGGGCAGGAAAAGAAATGCCGAAAACACGAAAGAAGTCAAGGGGATGTGAACTAAGACAAACTTTTTACGGAGGACTTATCAATGAAGGAATTGAATAAGACTGTAAGACATTCAACATGTTAAAAAATCAGGACCAGATAATATATTCCTAGAATTCGTGACACGCTTGGCACAATCTGCAAGAAATTTCCTTATAATGATTTGGAATAAGTTCTGGAATGCAAAACTTAATCTTTCAACAAATTGCCTGAAGGCAAAGGTTATTCCAATTCTAAAGTCAGGGAAATCACCTGAAGATATGGGATCGTACCGACAAATCTCACAGATTTCCATTATAGTCAAGACGTTTAAAAGAATAACTGCCAGACTAAGGTTTCACCTGGTGTCAAACGCGAGATTCTAACAGAACAGACTGGTTTTTTAAGACATATTAACTACTTTTCACTACTAAAATTTTAAAGCTGGTTCACAAAATAAAAACCGGTTTCGATTCGAGTGTAGTCAAGTTTAGTCAAACGCCCCGTAAAGTAACTGGCAAATCTCAGACTGCAAGTAGGTCGTGATTGCATGGCACATTATCTTAATAAAATAGGCATCCTTCCATCTAGTACAATGATTCCCAATGTGATCTATATCGACCCCAGAGGTCTGTGATCTGCAAAGGGTCCACGTCAGTAAAAAAATAATTTAAGGTGTAAATAAGGATCTACGATAGTGGCCCTCATTAAACCAGATAATGACTTTATTTTAAAAAGAAAATTTAATCAAATGGAAATCATATTTTACCTATTCAACAGTTTTATTTACTAAATTTAATGAGGTTAATTTTCAGTTGCAAGGTGACAGCATAAATTTTATTAAAACAAGGGCCATCACTTTAGCGTTTCTTGCCAGAATTAAGCTAAATGAGTATAATATTGAACGTCGCGAATTCTCCCAGTTTCTCGATTGACCACAAACAATCTGCTAGGAAAATGACGTTTAAACCTACGTTCAACATTTAATTGCCCTTTATTCAGAATTTGAAACTAGGTTTTTGAGAAGCCGTTGATTATTTATATATATATATATATATATATATAATGGTAATTACCACAGTAGGCAATGAATTCATATGTTCACATTGAAAAAAAAAGTCATATTACAAGAGGAACTGATCGCAATAGGCAGTAAAGGAGATCTTAAAGTGAAGTTTTGAAACGGATATCAGCATTTTTGGCTTTTAAAAGATATGCCTGTTATTTAAATCCCGAATTATGGAGTTTTGTGAGAAAGTTTTTAATTGCTTTTCCTAGTGAGTTTCAGCGCAATTGCCACTCTCCAAAATAAATAAAAAAAATTTTAAAGGAAGAAAAAGACTGGACACTACTATCCGAGGAGGTTAGGGTTAAACCTGACAAGATTGATGTCAAATGTTGAAAATTTGTTATTAAAGCACCAGATTCATTCCTCCCATTGTAAACATTTGTTTGTTGATCAGTTATTTTATGTATTAATTAAATTTTAATTTAATTAACAAGTATTTCTTAATTTTTAAAGACTATACTTCATTACAGTTAAGAAATTTAAATCTTTGAAAGTAAGTAGCTCTAGACCACCTGTCAAAAACACATTTAAATTGATAAATTTGCAAAAATTCAATATTAGGTAAGAAGGGTCTACCCTAAACCCCCGAAAAACATGGTAAGGGAATCTATGAGATAAAGCATGGGAACCTCTGATCTATAGTATATGCCAAATTTGTAATTCGGACATCATGAATGCAAGAGCATCTTATGCCCAGAATTAAAGAGTCTCAAAGCCGTGCTGAGATAAGCAAACTATACTGGGATACCAGAAATTTCATTAACTCTTTGTAAAGACTGTATCTTTAAAGGCCTTATCACACGTACACGTTTGGTGCAATTTTTAGTCCAATTCGGGCAAATTTTACTCCGTTGCCATAGCGATGGCTTTCGAACAACTTTTTGCCAGTGAGCTGAGAAAGTTGCTCTAAATGAAAGTTGCTTGAAATTCCAGCCAATGGGATTCTTCGGCGCCCTACGTGATAAACAAGATGGCGGTAACGGTGGTAGCTTCGCATCAGATATGGCGTATAATATTTTAATGGTGTACAATATTTTAACGGCGTATAATATTTTAAACAGAATGATGCTCCATTACTGTTTACCCCCATAAACAAAAGCGCGAGCGAAATAAAAGAAATAATATTGGATGGTCGTTTTCGAAGCAGAAAAATCAGCGAGTAATGTTTCAATGTGGAGAAAGAGAATGGCTGACGTCAGAGCATGTCTTTTTGTTTATGGTAACCCTTCCCCCTCGGATTCGGCGAAAAGTTGGGCCAAAAAAGTGCACGGAAAATTTACGAGTGATACCGCCTTTATGCTCCTTTTCTTGTTTAAATGTTTAACTTTTTCTTTTATTCCTATGTTTATTTGTCCTAGTTCTTACTTTAAATGTTTGTTCTTTATTATTTATCATTGTTCTTGTGTGATATTAAGCTGTTTTATATGTTTGGATTGATCCTTCCAATAAAGCCATATGTAACAACAACAACATAGTAAAATTTTCTGTGATTATTGGTTATTTTTTAAAGGTTGGGGGTTAGATTTCACATTCGATTTCAAACAAAGAAAAAGGAAATAAAGCACACATAAAACGCTGATTTGTACCTTTGTGTCAACTCGCAGGTGGACTTTCGGAAAGGGGGGCTTATTACTGTGTAATCGTCCTGTAACATGCACAAATTCAGTTTCACTATCATTTAAAGAAAAAAATTGTGAGATTTATTAAACTCTTTTGAATTATTAAAGTCAACAAGCTGATCCAGAATTCGTTTATTATGTTAAATTACACTATACTGTGATTTGAAGCTGTTATTACTACTAGTAGTATAGCAGTTTGTTTTCAACATATCAAAGTCACAGCATTTTACAAATTGGTTTTCTTTTGATTATAATACTAGAATCTTTTTTAAAAAAATTAGTATAATCCATCTAGAAATGCCACCTGTGATTTATATGACATCGAAGATCTCTTGAAATAAATACATAGCCTATTATTTTAACTTTTTGGAATTCTAATTCTAGTTTAAGTTTGGTTATGATCTTAAACTGAATTGGTGTATTTAAAAAGCTTGTTTTAACTTTTTACACCAACAATTTTTAAAAAATAAAAACTTTTGTCATTCGTGCTAAAAATATGAAAGTACAATTCGAGGTAAATTTATTTCGCTTAAAAATAATGTACCCCTTGATAAAATTGTAGTTTTTGTCCTATCAAAATTTTCTGATATCAAAATAAATACTGCGTATGAAAATTTTTCTCCTCGTTTGAAAATATTACTTAAAAATTATAAAAACTTCATTTCAGCCTGTGGTTTGTATTGCCCTCGCTCCTTATCTTTACAATACAGTATACATCGTACGAATTAATGAAAAAAATTGGAAAATCGACTTTTGATGCAAATTCTTATACTTAAAGCTAAAGCTTTTAAAATGAAGCTTACCAAATTTTCAAACGTTTTACTGTTTGAATGTTTTCATAAATGAGGAAACAGCTGATATGATTAGTAACCCAAGTTCGTTTATTCAGTAACTGAAGGTTTCGCTTTGTATCTGAGGCCTTCAATTTCGTTAGGGATCTCTGCTTAATGATCATGGTATGGAATATAATGGTTCCGTCCGTTTCTTTATGTTGCGTGTTCTTAGCGTAAAGGTTGTGAAGTATGGAATTTGAGTGTGATCTTAAATTGTTTGGTTCGTTGCCTTTAACTTGGACTCCTGTGTAACGTAAAAGAAAACCCGTCGATTGATTTTCACAAACGATAGAGAAATGTTAAATAAAAATATTCTTTTTTTCGATTCTGGAATACGAAAAGGAATAGTTCATTTCATTTTAATAATCTTCGGTGATAGATTTGTTTTACTGACATGCTTGTTTTAACCAAGCCATAGTTATTTTTTCATGTTGAAGCACTTTTACTCTTGAAATTAAATTATCGTTATTAATTGATAATTTCAGCCAAAATAGTATTTTTCTCTAGATAATTTTTGCACTCAAATTTTTTTGATTTAAAAGATATTTTTTTTTTCAATGTAACTTTAATTAATGAATTAACCAAGTTTGTTCCCCATTCTTAACAAAAATTTCTTTTACAAATTTTGAGTCTTCCCCTTCTCTTTACGTTATAGGACTTTTAGTTTCATTGTTTTTAGATGAAAGTAATTTTTAACAGTTTTCGTCGAGCTGATAAGAGTTATAATGGTGGAGTTTTATCTTTTTTCGTTTTATATATATGGGCATCAAAGTCTATAAAAATGTTCTAGCCTTCATTTCATCATCAACATTAAAATCGCAGTGCTTGGATGCATGGTATGAATTTCGTGGGTCTGAAAAATCTTTGATTGTGTGAAGCATTTTTATTTATTGTTGAGTTTTTGTACCGAAGTGTGTGTGTATAGAACACCGCTCTTTCGAACTCTAAGCTGTGAATGGCTGGGAGGATATTGATTTTCAATCCCATCATCCATTGGTGCATCTCACTAGTCTACTTCAGTTTTCTGGTTTCTTTTCTGAAGTTCCAGACCTGGTGCTCCCGGTCTGTCTTACTCTCATCCTTTAAAAGATGGAATTGCACGAGCTTCATTCTGTTTTTTAACTTTTCTTGTTAAAATTAAGAAGTGCCTTTCAGTTATGTTTCCAGTTTGTCCTTTCTACCAAAAATAATCATCAGATTATGAACACTTTCGTGGCTTCAAAGTATGAACGATAAAGAAACATATCTTAATTTGTTTAGTGTTTCTGATTGGGAAGAACTTAGAGCTATCTGTGAAGTCGCTTTCGATTGATTTCTAAAGAAATAAAAAAGGGAAAGATTTTATTGCAACAAAATGGAAAAGAAACCAGACCGTATTCCTCTTGCTTCTATGGAAGAACTGAATGTGGAAGGCTCTCCCCAACCACAAGTCAGATTTCAAGAACCTTCAAATGAAAAGGATTCAGATAGTTGCCCCGCTTATGAGATGCAACGAAGAACCGATTCTACAAATACACCTATGCATTTACAACCTACTGGCTTTAGACCCCTTCCGAGCAAGCCTCCCGTTTATGATAGGTACTTAAAATTAATTCTATGTTTGGTTTCAGTATTTAAGTTACAACTGAAAATGTTATATTGTTCCAATTAAAAAATTGAAATTTTATTTTTAAATTACTTAATAAAATGTATTCCCTAGAAATATATGTATGAAAGTTTAATACAATGCATTAGTATGTTAAAGAACTACAGATTTTATGCAAAAATTGCATTTTCATAAGTAAGTGATATTATAAACAACCAATGCTCCATTTATTCTTGGTCTCTCTGAAGTTTTAATAATTTTTTATTAACGAAATAATCAAAACATGACCAAAGATTACTGAATTTTGTTTACAAAGCTAAAAAGAAAAAGCAGAATGTATGAAGATAATGACTGGCTTTCAAGAGCAGTTGTTTGTGTTAGTTTAAAGTATTTTCAAATATACTTGAAAGATAAACAAAATATGGTCTTTAATTTGATAGTTTCTGGAATAGGTGCCTATAATTTGAGTTATTTTCCCTAGAGTTGTTTTTATTTTAAAAGATGTTTTTCTGTATATCTATATATAATGGTTAGTAATTGGTGTTGATTTTCAAGTAAATTTTATTTAGAAATAAAGATAATCATTCTAAAAAGATTGAAATATGTGTTAAAATGATTCATATTACTTGTAAATTTCCTTTAGGAATCCAAGGGGGGGGGGGATTTTTTTTTATATAAATTGAAAAGTTTTTTTTTGGTATTTTCTGTAAAAGAGTATGTAACATAAAAAAAAAAGTATTGGGAAGCAGCAAGTTTTATATCCAGTTTTTGAGTGTTTTAATTTCTAAATTAATATACAAGTTTTTATTGCTATGAGATTTTGTCGCTTTAAGATTTTAAATCTGTTATAATTTAGGTTGAATCTTGTGTTCTTGATACTTATGTTGCATGGTGTTGGAACATTGATGCCTTGGAACATGTTCATTACAGCAAAGTCAGTAAGTAAATTTTTCTGACTCAAATTAATTATGTTGCAGAAAACTTACTTTACGCATAATTTCATAACGTGTTAAATATCTAAACGGTACTATCACTACACACACAATAAACCAAATATCCCTGGCATATGTAAATGGTGAAAATGTGTAATGTAAAATTCCATGTAAAAATGAGCCATATAAGCATTTTTTTTAGTACATATTTGTATTTTAAAATGCTTTAACTAGATTTTATTTCTTGTATCACAGTTTCACATCTTAAAATTTTAGATTGTTTTTCCATATTGAGTTTCTGTTGAACAAATAAAGCGTACTTTAGATTGAATTTTTGATTTTCAGTTTTTTCCCCTCTCATTAAAATCAAACTTTTATAAGGAAAAATTTGAATTTAAGCTGTAAAACTATGTGTTACAAAATAGCTGCAATTTTTTTTAAGTGAGTTTATCCTCACCTGAAATCATTGTATTTCTCTGAAATACATTTTTTTTTTTTCAAATAGCCTTTCTCTGTGTGTTTTGGTTTACTTATTTTAGTTGTAAGAAAATAAGGGAACTAACACATTTCTTACTAATCTGTTAATTTAAGATTAAAAAATGTATACATGTTCCAAATAAATGCATATTTCTAATATTGGTCTTCACTAAATTTTCAAAGCATGTTATATCTATAGAGTGCTATTATGTGTTTTTGTTTATACAAAGGCTCATATTTTGTAATTGATACATATTTACATTGAAAAAGATGTCTTCAAAGTTTCCGTGTATTATGAATACTTATTTGTCTTTAAAACACTTCAATTTATTTTTATAAATATGATTAACTTGTACTCGCATGTTAGGCAGTAGCGCACACACAAATTTTTCAAGGGGGGAGTCCATTGTCGAAAGTCCCCCAACGTATATAATATTTCAAGATGGCACCCCAATTGATTCTTTGATTTTAACTAAAAACAGCAAAAAATAAATTATTGAATTAAAATTAATTAATAAAATAAATTGGTAATTACTAGAACTTAATTAAATTTTACGTTATATATATATATATATATATAGGATTATCATCAATCGAAAAAAACTCAAGGGCTTTGGGAGGTGTCTGGACCCCCAGGACACCCCCCCCCCCTTGTGTGTGCCACTGATGTTAGGTACTTGTACTCATGTTAGTAACTTGTTATGTATGGTACCTATTAAGATACTTTTCAATTTACATTTTGAGTTGGCTTTGTATATTTCAAAAATATAACTAAAGCTAAGAAATGCATTTCAATTTTGTCTTATTCCTATAGTACATTTAACCCTTCAAAGCACAGAATTTCAGAAAACAAACTGACCCATGTTGCACAGAAATTTTATTTCTTTTCAAATTGTTCAAAGTTTTTTCCCCTTCTGTTAATAAAAAAAACACAATGTAAAAAGTATGAAAAAATACTAATAACTCAATTAAATTTTTTGTAATCGGGTGGGACTCAGCATGGGTTCATGCTTGCAGTATTTTAAGATGGTTCAAAAAATTATCTCGCTATGCATATTCATACATTAAAAAGATAGGACAATTTTAATACTGCTATGCCTTAATAAGATAATGTAATGTTTTGTAGAATATGAATAACACTATATAATGAAATATAGAATTGAGAACATTGTTTCAGTCAAGGAAACAGAATAATATGTTAAGAAATTGAATGGCTTTTTAGTTGCCTGATGATTGACTTTTTATTCTTTCCAAGTGATTCTACTGCATTTTTCTTTCTTCCTTATATCATTCATTTAATTAAGTTTGATAGGATAATTAATATAAATTTATCTTACTCAGTATAATTTTATTTGTAAATATTTTCATACATAATTTTGAACTTCTAGAATTGTATAGTTGGACCTTCATGTTTCAAAAGTAAATCTTAAACACATTTGATCATTTTATAGGGGAATTGTTGGGGGTGGGGGTAATCATGTTATTCCACACATATATATAGTATATATATGTTGTATTTTTCGAGCGAACATCAAGACATTTTATTTAAACCATCTTTATTCCATGAGATCATTTTGTACTCTATTTGTAAGAGAGACGGACACGTGTTAAAAATCAAGATTCCGCGGCCCCTTCAGAAGCCATATGCTCTTCAAATACGCTCTGATTGAAGATATACTTGAGAATTTAAGCATGACATATAGGTAATAAAAATTAATGGTCGGAGCCGGCAAACTTCTTTTAAGGCCATGTGTTATTCATTCAGGAACTGGGTAATAAATTTGATACTTGAAGATGTAACAGGAAAATAAAATTTAGAGGTAGTCTAGGGTTTAATTTTAGATCTAATTTAATTATCCTTACATATATATATTTGGTAACAAGAACAACTTAGGAAAATGAAGAGAACAATTATCTATCATTTTGAAAATGAATGAATTGGGTTTTATTATTTTATCAGGTCATCCTGCAGTTAGCAAAATAGTAATTGTCCTGTTTATTTTTCTTACCAAAATGTTCATGAGGTCTTTTGCTGATTTACAGAGTTATAAACATTTACAGTGAATCATTTGCACCAAAATAATGAAAATGCCCAAAACCTTATAAGGTTTTTCCTGAAGTGTAAAAAGCATATATCATTTAAGATATAATCGATACGTTTTTCATGTTTCGGTTTCAAATTCGTATTAATACTGCACATGAAATGCTCAGTTTAAAAAAATATATATGAAGGTTTTTAAATGTTTTCATAATCTACAAATATATTGCTATTTTTATTTCTCTAAGTTATTGATCCATATCTATACTTCTGTATTGTGGTATTTAAAGAAATTTTTAGGAATGAACAGTTTTTTTAACGGAAGTCCAACTTTTTATTTAATTTTTTAAAATATATTTGCCTTAAGTTTATACTGATAAAAAAATATTTAACAGTATTTTGTAGATTATAAACTGCATGTCAATGATACTGATGTGTCAACAGAAGAATACAGAGCACACTTCCTATCCTATTTGGGTGTTGCAGCTCAAGTACCAAATGTCATATGCAATGCTCTAAATATTTTTGTTCAGTTTGGGTAAGTGTAATTTTTTAATTCCGTTTTTATACTATTTTTATGAAATTTTATTCATTTTGATAAAAGAATTCCAAGTTTGTTAGGACTTTAAATTGTGAAATTTCTATTCTAATTCAGAGTAATACTATTATTGTTATTAAATAAGTTCATCTCATCATTTGTTTAAAATAAGTCTGAAATTAATGGTTTTTAAACGAAATGATTTCGTATTTTGTTTTTAAAATGTATATAAGTTAAATCATAGGAAGCAGCTTTATAATTTAGGTATTCAAATTTTAGGAGGATATTAAAAGGTTACTTTCAGTTTGTTTCGTTTTCCACAGTATTATTCTTATTTTATTAAATTTCTCTTCTGAGCAGTGGTGGAACATTGACATTCCGAATTATTGGCAGCATTATAATTGAAATCATCATATTCATAGTTACAGTTTTCTTAGCAATGGTGGATTCTTCAACTTGTAAGTATTTTAACTATATGAAATCATTAGAATTTTTTTCTCGCCTTTTTTACACATAGCAATGTTATAATTTTTTTTTTGCTGAATAGTTTGTTTAGCATACTTTTTTTTTGTTTAATTGTGAGAAGTTTTTATATTGTTTTACTATGAAAAGTTATTCTTGAAGATACTGCAATTTGGGGGAAAATATTTTGTACACTTGTATTAAAACTTCTGGAATGTTATATAAAAATCTATGGTTTTACTCAAAAGTAATTTTTAAAGTAACATATGGTATGAATTGTCACAATTTGGCTAATCTCTGAGAAATCTTGCATGCAAAGTCAGCAATTCAATTTTTTAAGTTTCGGAAAATTGGAAATTTTCTTTTGCTTGCGAATTAGTAATCATTAGACTTTTGTTGGATTGTTGTTTATTTTCTTAATGTCTGTATTCTGTGTGTTTTTTGCAAAAATATATTTCTTTTATGCTTATATACTTTATATACATGCTTATTTTTATACATATAGTCATCTTGCCTTTTCTGTTGATCATATATTTTGTAATAAAATAGTAATTCATGTATAATGTTTATTTGAAATGTTTGGGCATAAATTAACCATATTCATTTACAGAACACCGTTTTGTGTTAAAATAAGGAAGTACGTTACATTATTTTTGCAATTATTTTTGTGAATATTATTTCTCAAATACTATATGCAAGATTAGTGATAACAAAGTATGCACATTGCAATGTTTTTGTTTCGGCCATCAAATAAGTGTTTTCTCTTTTTCAAAATTTAAAAAATCAATGTGTTTCTAAATAATGTTAAGCAATTAAAAATTTGGTATGATATAATGCCTACTTTACACATACTTGTATTTAAGTTAATAAACATCAAGGAGGAAAAATGACTTGCCTATACATGAGGAAATATACTTTATTTTCTCTACTTCTTTTTTCAGAATAACTGAACATGCTACTTATTGCAGCCAACTACTGCAATAAAATAACAATTTTATTGCATTAGATTTTACTGCTGTTTAAATTATTAGAAATTTGAAAATCCAACATTTTTTTAAATTTAATTTTTTCCATCCGCTTTCAAACATGTAATTTTTTATTTTTTGCAAATGCAATTTAGATGGAAGTGGAAAAACTGAAACACCAGCAGAAATACCCATATTTTCATGCTGTTGTTATTTTAATCAATGATTGTTCAGTTTTTTATTTGCATTATATAATGTTTACATATCCAAAAATTTGATCCAAATTGTTTTACGCCTTTTTTAACAAATTCCTAAGATGAAAGTTGATATGTAGTTTCATTCTAAGTAGTGCATTTCATTCTAAGACATGACTTCCCCCTTTTTCATTATTTGTTTCATATTTTGTTTTACTTGAAACTTTTGGAAAAGTTCTCATGAATTGAGATTTTTGATAAAAACCAGAAATAATGGCAAAGAAAATATTTAAAAATCTTTTCTTTTTTAGATGAGTGGAATATAATAATAGATGTTCAAAATGTAGATATAAAATGCATAACCAAATTTTTCATTGTAACAGTTTGCTTCATGTTTGAAAATATTTTGCTTCCTATTGTATATGTTACCGGCAAAGTATGAAATGCTGGCATTCTATACAATGCCGGATGTTTTTAGGCAAAGTATGAAATATGAGATTTATTTAGGCAAAGTATGAAATATGAGATTTATTACATACTTTGCCTAGGCATTGTATAGAATGCCTAAAGCTATTTAGGCAAAGTATAAAAAAAGGTCATGAAAAGGATATTATATGAATGACTTACATTCCTAAAAGTACAAAAAATATTATGACAAAATAATGAGACTGCCATTAAAAATTTTTTGTTAAATTGTGATTTCGCATATAATTGTATCAAAATTCCTTCAGAAGTTCCAAGTTGATAGAAGTTGATAGAAACCATTCTATTTCTCACTCATTACAAGTGCCAATATTTTGGCATTCGGAAAAAAATCAAAGTTTTATACTACAATACCTTTTTTTAAAAAAAATAATTTTCTGTTTTTGTGGCAAGTTTCACGTAGGTTGATGTACAGTTAAATATCATAACGTATAACGTTTTTATATTTGGTTGAAAGTTCTTTCAGAATTCTATCACATCCCCAGAATCCGGCATTTAATTTTGCTCTTGGCAAATTAAATTCCTGGAGCAAGTTCACATCGTCAAACTGGGTGTCAAAATTACCGGCGGCAATTGGTATCGCTAACATGGTGCCGACTAAGAAGGGATATCAGCCCCTGGGTAATGTACTAGGTTTGAAAATGGTAAAAATACCAATATCTGCAGCCCCATTGGGGGGGGGGAGTCCTTGACGTAATACTGTATAGCAATTCTTTCCTACAGTTTTCTCTTCCACACCGGTCAACGTTTGATAATTTTATGGCGGCCCGCTGAGGGTAGGACATTGATTATTTATATTTGAAATTGTTTTGATTTTGTAATTTAATTGTATTTAAACATGCCTTCAGAGTAAAATTCAGTAGCACCAAAAAATAATTATAAAATGATTTTACATAAAATATAAAGCGATTTCCTTGGAAAGTCGCACAAACACGAGAAAAATATATAATGGAAAAAATTCAATGCTCCTTGAGTGGCCTGATACCCTTTGATCCATGGAACAAGGGTTGGGGACCACTGTTGTATGGTACTGACGCCTTCTTTAACAGTTTAAATGAGTTTACTTTTATTTTTCGCAAACATCACATCAGAGCTATTCAGCAACCAATAGTCCCTGGGTTCCTTCTTAGTAGTCATTTTAGCATTTTTTATATCAGTTATTAACTTCTAGTAAGTAGTTTCAGTTAAGAGAAAGCCTTTTTTTTTTGGAGCATCAACTCTAATTTTGGGCAACTAGCCGTTGAATAGTTGTTTCATGTCCATGGACCATGGGTCGGCTACCTTTTAGCTGTTGTGTGTCAAAGCAATCTACCAATATGATTCGGCGAACCACGCAGTAGAGCATTTTTGAAACAATTCAGAAATTTACAAATTTGTTGAATGCCACTGAAAATTGTACCACGTTCCACATGTGGCACGTGTGACATAGGTTGCCGACCCCTGCGATGGACCATGGCTCCTGCTCCAACACTATAGCTTGCTCCTCCATTTTCAGGTAGCACAGGAAAAACCAATTTTTTGTTGAACAAGTTTAAGTAAATTTGAGTATTTTGACACTTGCGAACAAACAGCAGTGTACAACTAACAGATTCAGGGCCTTAGACACATGTTAATAGTTTTATATTTTGCTAATTGACAATATTCGAAATGAATCCGAGATGTATTTCATACTTTGCCGATTTCTCCTTAGGCATTCTATAGAATGCCTAGGCAATGTGTGAAATAGGAATCATTTCATACATTGCCGGCTAGATTTAGGCATTGTATAGAATGCTGGATTTCATACTTTGCCGGTAACATATACAGCAATAAAAGGTGCTTTTCTCTTCATGAATTAATTGAAAGAAAATTTGCAAAATTTAAATGAGTTTTTGTTAACGTAATACATTTATCTAGATATGAAATGTTGTTGCCTGAATAGGTGTTCATGGCAACCTAATGAAGGCATAATATTTGCATTCAATTTGATTGGGAAATTATTTTATTTATAGAAATGGAAAGCTGTTTTGCAAAAAGTATTAACTGCTTATTTTATTTCAGGGGCTGGTATTTTCTTTTACGTCACCATGACATCTGTTGTTGTTATCAATAGTAAGTTGTGTTTTAAATAACTTGAGTGACATACTTTTAGTTTTTAAAAATTATTCTAAAATTTCTTTGAAACTAATCAGTTTCTGTGATGGGGAAATCAAAGGTTTACTGTACAAATCTTGTTGAATGTGTATTTTTTTTTTGCAAAGTATAGTAATTCAAAAATGTGTATCCTTGCTATCGATTAAGTAGAACATCCTTACAATGTTATTATATTAAGTTAAAACAAGTATTTCAATGAATTTTTAAAGTGCAAACTATTATACATATTGTAATGTATATTTATTTTAAATGCATAGATGCTTTTTTAATCAGATTAAGCCTCAAATGGGCCTCCCATCCATTAAAGTGGTTAGTGCAGCTGACTGCGGTGCTGTAGGCCCTGGGTTCGAATCCTGTAGAAGACATGGGTGTTTGTAAATGTTTAGTGTCTTCAGGGCAGGGGTACTCCAAATAGCCGTCAAGCTGCAAGTCCTCTCGTGAGGTTGGTGGAAAGGGAAGAGAGGTGGAAGGCTCTTGAATGTTCTCCCTCAAAATTGGGGTGGAACCGAGCAAAATCGCACTGTCCCCTGCATGGTGCTCAGAGCTAAGGCTCACGATAGGCATAAAAATCTAGCCCTTGGCTGCGATGAATTCTGTAGGCCTTGATCTGATGCTACTGTTGATTAAGTGGTATAAGTAACAACAACAAGAAGAAGCCTCAAATGCTTTCTTAGTTTGCCTGCTGAGTAAGTGACCTTCAGCAGATATATCTGCTTAACATAGACTTATAGAAGTATTATAAAAATAAATTGGGTATTTCTCATGCTTTAATAGAGCTATTATAATGGAAAATTTTGATGTGCAATAAGTTTGCATTAGTTATATTTTTAAAAAAATTGTTATAATATGAAAAAGTGAATTATCTTGTAATATCTATAAGTGTCATAAATCAACTTGATGATTAAGTTAAACTATTTTTTATAGCTATGCAAATTTTAATGTAGTTAAGTCTACTCTTGAATATTTTGCAAGTGTCTTGTGATTGGATATTTAAAATATGTATCAAATATAGACAGTCATCGTACAGCATGACTTATTACATAGTTTTGCTCTAACACGATTGAATGAATTGTGAGAGCCCTTGTAAACCCCTACTTCAACCTATACCATGGTTATTCTAACACAATAAAAAAAAATTGCTAAAACCTTATTATATAAGCTGTAGATTATATCATGTAAGTATATTCATTTATTGTATAAAATCACTTTCATCACACAATAATCTAAAATATCACTTTCTTGACACAATCTGCTTTCCAAAATAGAAAGAGCAGTGTGCAAAATATATCCAAAAACAAAACAAATTGTAATAGATTTATAGCAATACCCTAAAAAAACTACACAGTACCAGAGGCAAATAAAATTATTTAGAAACATCGAGCTGGTTTTTGTGTTATATATTGGCTAACATATTTAAAGATTTATTTTATTTTTATTAATAATTCCCCACATTTGCTTTCTGTTTCCGTTCCCAAATGAATACCAAAAATAAAATACTGATATGAAATTAATGTCGATATTCTCCGGTCTTGAAATATAACACAATCACCGACTTAGGACTCCCATCTAGTGCAAGAAAATACTAATTTTATGTACCTATGAAGTGAAAGAATTGTAAAAGGTACATGTATGACTCATCCATCCCAAAAAAGTTGAGATTTATTTTGTGGCAATTTAAGTTTATAATTCCTAATCCTGCCTGATACAAAAAAAAATGATTAGAAATACTGTTTGGTTAGGAACAGAAGGTAATCAGCATAAACTATCAGTTTTTCCTTTTAAAGTTTTGGTAACACTACGTTATACTAAACTAAACTCAGGGGTGCAACAGCCCATGAGGTCCAAGACCTACTGTGACCATCTCAATATACAAATATACATGACCATTGGGTGCTAAGTTGGATGAGCATATGTCCCAATCAGGTGGTCAGTCTGAAGCGACCCCCCCCCCCAGTGTTTAGTCACGAACAAGCTTGGTACTCATTTATCGAAGGGATAAAAAGCTGAGTCGACCTTGCCCAGCCTGAGGGTAGAATCCCGTATCTGTGGCGTGGTACGCGATATATTGCCACTGGGCCTGTCACTATGTTATATTATAGATTAATATTTCAGATTAATCTTTACTAAAAGCAAAAACGTGTAAATCTTGTGGAAAAAGGATCGATAATAGCTGAATCCAAAACAATATATTTCCTTGAAAGTAGAATTTTCAGCTTTAAATAATAATTCAGGATACCCTGATGTTTTTGGATACCGAAAACTGATTCGAGGGAACTGAATGTATATTTAATTAGGATAATGCCTTGCAATTCATTTTATGGAAAAGAGCTAACCTGTTTAATATAAACTGCTGTTTCCTTCCATCTATTTTTAAAGCATTAAAAATTTCCTTATCTTATTCAAAACAAAACATGTCCAAGTTTTTGAATAAAATCTTTGCAATTAAAACTGTCATTGAAAATTTATGAAATTTCATATTGCAAAATTTAACCACATATTATGTACTCATAGGGTATGAAGTTAACTAGTAATTAGGGTCATGAGCTTGTGGCTAGCGATTTTCTTGTTAAGATGCGAGTTGGAGATGAATCTCTATTTGAAATAATGAGACCTTTTTTCAATTTAAATTTAGATGAAGTTTAAAGTTTCCATGTGATGTGGTATAAAAAATTAGAAATTAAGATGTTGTCATTTCTGCTGCTTAATTTTTGTTAAATTACAATTCTCTTTATAAACAGCCTCATTTGTTCTAGAGACATGTATTTAAGGTAAAAAAACAGGTCCTTATGTAGGTCATTCCTAGTTATCTGATGTATTGAAAACCCTCCAGAAAACAATTTTGTGAAGAGTTTTAATTTGTAAAGTAGTAAATTTCTTTTATATTTTAGTGGCAAATGGAATTTACCAAAATAGCATTTATGGACTTGCTGCTAAATTACCAATGAAATACTCTATGGCTATAGTTCTAGGAGCTGTAAGTTATTTGCAATTCTTTTTATTATGTTTAAAAGTTAAATTTTTCACAAAGATTAAAAAATCTGTTACAAAACAAATTATTTTGTTTTAAAAGTTTTAAAGAAAACTTAATGATTTTTTAAAAGAATTTTTTTTGTTACTGTTTTATGTGTATGTTGAGTAGATTAGGTCAAATTCATAGAAGTTTTCTAACCAGAAACATATATTTCTGTAATGTTACTTTATATGCTAGTTGATAAGAGCATCATGGTAAACTTGCCTTGTCTATGTTCTAAAGTTTTAGCTGTGATGTAGATATGTCACAGGTGTCTAATCGAAATGCTTAATTGTCATAAAAATATACTTTAAACATGAGTTTTTAATGAATCAGGAAATTTTTTTATGTATTTGGTCACACTTGAATTTATATAGTTCTGTATGTGCATCAGTTTTTTAATCATAACTGTTTCCTTATAAAAAGTCTGATCAATTGTGGATTTGTACACATTGATGCTTTCTTACTGTATATGAAAATCTTATTTATACTTTATGAACTGCTAGGATTATTAAATCAGATAAGATTTGTAATTATAGTTTAACTAAAAACATGAGTTATGATATACATATATTCATTCATATTAATATTTACTCGAATCGAAGCTGCACTAATTTTCCAGTGTTAATGCTACTGAAAATCGGGTGGAGCTTAGAATCGAAGGCAAAACATTTGTTCGATTGGGAAAAATGAATTTCCACATCTTTCAAAAGGAAAAACGTTACAGTCTATTTTGGCTACTTGCATTGATGACTTATCCCACATTCTGCAGTCTCTTTCTAGTATTCATTTTGTTCTAAACATCATTGTCTGTTCATATTTAGGAAATTTTTTTTGTATACACACTTTCTTTTAATCACGTAAACATTAAAGATATCGGTAATACTATCAAGATGAGTTCACTATGATGCAAGTATGAAAAAGGAAGCAATTTTATATGCAAAAAAAAGAAAAAAGTGGAGACAGAGCAGCAGCCACTGAAAATTTGACACAGATGAAGCAAATATATGTAGATGTAAACAAATCATATAATTTATGTTTATAAATGTTCATCAGTTTTAAATAATTCTTTTACATTCTTTTGAAAAAGGTTGCATAACAAATTCACTGGATGGCACGTAAGACTACACCGTGTGGGAAAATAATGACGCTGGCACTAATTCCGAAGTCAGTTGTGACAATAGGAGTGACGAATCCTTTTCGAAACACAATACTGATGGTTAGAAAGTTACCAGGTTTGAAAACTTTCATAATCATGCCTGATTATGAAAGTTTTCAAAACTGGTAAAATAAATTATTAACTTTTTATTTCTCATTAACAAAATCTTTTAAAATTTCTGAAGTATCAAAAAATTGGATGAACCTTTTACACAATTTTGTATTTTTTCTCAAAAACGCGTGTAGAGAATTTGAGGTGTGGCTTAGATTCGAGTAAATACTGTAGTTGAAATTTTTAATTGTAATTTAATTAATTTATTATAAAGGCCTTTTGCTCGATTATTTGAATGTTAGAATTTGAATCCTAATTCATCCATAAAAACTGTTAGGCATTTTTAAATTAAAATTCTGAAGTATGATGTAAATTCTAAAATAAGAAATTAATTATATTTTTAGAGGTAAATTTTAAATCAAGTTTGAATGGCTGATATGTATCAACTTATATCCCATGTCTTTGAAATTAGTCTTAATTCTTGTTTAGCAACTTGAGTAAACCATTTGTATCTTTACAGAATACAAGTGGAACATTTACTTCCCTGATATTAATTTTATCCATAGCAGGTAAGTTACAACATTTCGCTTTAAAACTGACAAGTGCTTATGAAAACTATTGTACTATTTTAATGTGTGTAAATAAAAATATGCCTCCATATTATAAGCTTTATTCATTCTTATTTGTTATTAAATTAAATGTATAATTAAAGCTTGTGAAGTTTGCAGTCTGTAGTTTAAAATATGGGTTTATTTCAAATATTTATGCAATCTTATTATTACTTATTCCATTTCTATTCATAATAGAGCTTGAAATATTTATATTACTGATAAAATTTAAGTTTGTTATTATAATTTTTTGCAGTATATTTCAAGCTATATATATATATATATATATATCATTGTTGCTCAATAAGAGTTTGTTAATTGTTTTTAAATGTTTCAAAAGTTTCTCATTGGCTTCAAACAAAGACATTTGCAATTGGCTGGAAAATGTATTTAACAGGATGTATTGTAATTTGTTTGCAGCTTCTCCAAACCTCAGAACAGCAGCTATTTATTATTTCATCACAGCATTATTTGTGCTTCTAGCATGTGTTGATACATACTTTGCTTTACCTCTTATAGTAAGTGCCATTACAAGTAATGTATCTGTATTGATGATATTTTCATAAATCTAATTAAATATAAATTTTGTTCTTTTCTTAAAAACTTCCCAGTCTTTGAATTCTTTATAGTTTCATCTGATTTGTAATCATAACAAGTAGCTAAACTTTTTCATAGTCATGGAGCTATATAACTATTTTGCATAAAAAAACGTTTTGAATATTTGTTTTAATATATTTTATTTCTGTAAATCCTGATTGTGTTTTAAAAATATTTAAATCTGAGCTCAGATTGTAGCCAATTTTTGTAAACCTTTGTGGAGTGTGAATTTGATATGCAGTTTTGGATATATACAAAGTACTTAATGTTTTATCAACATTTTTGCAGCGTTTCTACCGGTATTACGATCGAATATTTCAGAAAGCTATAACTGATAACCGTACTGAGTCTACTAGACCACCTTACTGCAAAATATTCTGGAAGGTAAATATTTTTTTAAATTGTACTTTTCTTGCATTTGGTGATTTTACAAATCTTTTTATATGCACATTTTTTAACATTTTCTGCAAGTATGTAATGCACTCAAACCATTATTTTAAATGTACTTCAGAAAAATAAAAGCTTGTGGAGCATGCTAACTTCAAATTGTACATTCTAACCTTGATCTAAGATCATTATTTTTTTTAACAATAACCAATATGTTTCTTGTTTTTAATAATGAAACATATATAGTACAAAAAAAGAACAATACTAAATTCACTAACAGTAAAATTTCAATATTTTTCTAATGGTAAATTTTTTTAGTAGTTACTTTAGTTTTTTTTTACAAAAAAAATTAATCTTTTGAACATTAATTTTAAATTAATTCAAGGATCTAACTGTAAATCTTTATAAAAAATATTTGAAATTTGTATTAAAATACATTTGTTATTATTTTAAAGAGGATTTATGACTGACAAAAAATTTATTTTGTATTTATAACTGCTTTTTTATTTTTTAGACATGGACTCAATGCTTCAATGTATTCTTTGTATTTTTTGTGACACTGTCAATATTTCCTGCATTCCATGCTGATATTCAACCTGTAGATAAAAATTTTGTTATTCCAGGTAGATCCTATTTTAAAATAGTTTCTTTGATACATGTTGAATGGAAAGTATAATTCTAAAATATGTGCTTGTAGAAATATCTTTTAATATCCATGCAAAATTAAAACAAAACTATTTTTAAAGTATTTAATTCGAAAAGTGTCAGTGTTTTAAAAGTTAAGCAAGAGTTTAATAGCTATTGTGTAATACAAAATTAATCTTTCTTTATAATAAGGAAATGTGTGTTATATAGCACTAAACTTGTATATTAACTTGTTTCATTTGGCAGTATATTTACATTAAAATATTTTATCCCATTTAAAATTTTGTCATCAAATCTCTTTTAAAAATGTGTGCCAAAGAGAATTATAGCTCTTCTATTACAAGTTCTATAAGTTGGTTTTTTCAGCCTATTGAACTTTATGGTTTGTACATCTTATTTATTTTTATCCATAGCTTCACTTTTTAGAAGATAAATAAGTGTTTAAAGAAAAGTTTCCCATTAATTTACTTTTCATTGGATATAATAGATTTTTTGGACATCTCGCTTCTCCCTTTAATTGCACTCGGTTTGTTCAAACCTTATTGCTTTACACAAATTAGGAATTTGTTAGATTTATACATGTAAATGTGCATACAAAATTAGAGTGAAGACTCAAATAAGAAAACTTAAGGATTCCTCAAGATTTGGTGTGGTAGAACCTTTCAATAATTATAATATTCATTTAGACAGGTGATTTTTAAGCCTTTTCTTGGCTTAAGCTTCTTTATTAACTTAACAATGGCATCCCAAGATAAGATTTGACTTCGGAGGCACACATTGAATTTTATGTATGCAACTAGAGACAACTTACTGATAATTTCAAAGTACTATGCATATTTACGAACTTTTTTTTTTTGAGGAAAAGTTGGGAAATATAAGTTGCATGCTACAAAAAAGGGCTTTGTCAATAACCAATAATTTAGAGCTGTTTTTATAGTTTTAAGTTTATAAAACTAACTAAAAAACAGCTCTAAATTATTTTGGTTATTCAAAATAATCAAACTAAATTAATTATTCAAGGTAGTTATAACTGGAGTTTTAAAAAAAAACGAGCTTTTTATTGGTTTTAAAATCATCTTTTATCTTTGTTAGCTTAAGATTGCTTTGTATAGTTGAAAAGTTACCTAAATTATCATTCACTTAGTTTTAAAGAATTTTGTATCTTACTGTCATTGTTATTCTTTTCACATGCACAGAACTAAACATTCTCAAGTTTTTAGCTCAAAACAAAAAGGACAGTAATAGTTTTAAAGTAAGTGAAGGTTGATATGAAAAAAAAAGTTTTAAAAGTGTAGAATGTTGGATATTGTCATTTATAAATCTTTGTTAATGCTATATATTATCCAATTTTTAATTTTAGAGAAATATTTCACTCCTGTTACATGCTTCCTGTGCTTCAACTTTTTTGCTATGATGGGAAGTTTGATACCCAATTGGATAAAATGGGTAATTTCTTTTACTGCTTATAAAATATATTAGTGATATTGCCAAATTTTCAATTCAGAGCCATATTTTGCATATTTATAAAGTTATTTTTGTGTATTAAATGGAAAAGGTTAATGGAAGATTTTTGAAGATTTAATTAAAATCTTCTAGAATTTTGGAATATATGGCATTTATATATAAGCAAATAGTTCGGAAATCTTGTGTTTTATATTTAAAAAAAATGCAGATAAGAAAGATTAATAAGAAGCCAGTATTTTTCTAAAAATAGTTACTTCTGTTTTTATGTTCAGGAAATCAGATTTGTTAAATATATTTAATTTTTAAAAGAATCTTTTTTTTTACTAGCATGTTTTATTTATTTTAAATGTTAATGTCAATATTTTTTTTAATACCTAAAGAAAATTGAATTAAAGTTAAACGAATTTGAGAAGTAGAAATGTTATAATTCAATTCCTAGATCTTATAAAATTAATTCTTGTTTGAATTTTCATAAGCTGTGCAACATATTTTGATTTTAAAATGCCTTGTCCAAATCTTCCTGAAAAGTGAATTTTTATATGATGCATTAACAGTACATACTGTCAAGTTAAACACTTGAAATCATTAAAACTAGAATAATTAAGGACTTAAAAATTGTTTCTATTTTGGATCTATGAAACCGTTTCCAAATATTTTTCTTTTTGATTTTGGTAAAAAGGATTTTCTTTTTTAGCGATGACATTTTAAGGAAATTCAAATTGGGAAGACATAACTAATGTGAAATTCTTAAACTAAACTAATTATATTATTTACTTGGAGCATTTGAATTAATAATTGTGCTATTCTTATAAAATGAAGTAATTCATGTAATTTTTAATAAAAAGGGGATAATTTTGAAAAATTACTTGAAAGAACTGGAAAGTGCTGTTCCCTCGATCTTGTTGCCTTATGGCTAACTTCTAGAAGACTTTCTGGATAATTGAGGGACTCGCTTCAGCACCATGATCCAATAAACCTTACGAAAGACTTTGTTTATCTTTCTTGGACTTATTTTGGTATTTCTTATTAGAATTTATTTGTTCTTGCAGTATTTTTCCCGTTTGAGCCCACGCATTTTCTTTTTCATTTTGGATTTGCTGTTCCAGAATATTGAAAGGTTTTTAATTTTTAAACGCTTGAGTTACCCACACCAAGTACCATAGCTATATCTCTTACAATCATAGAAGTTTGTTCATTAAGAATGATTATTTTAGAATGCTTCCTTAGAGTAATATCCATTTCAGAACAAGTAGAAGTAATACATGTTACAAGGAATGCAAAATTATAATCACCAGAATTAGAATTACACTGCCACACTGAAAGGCTCACAACTGGTCAATTGATACACCAAAACCAATCAAACAAGTAGATTTTAGTCAAGGTCGATCAATCGCATTACCTCTAGTTATATATAACCGAATTTATGTGGATTCGGGACATCACTGATAATCGTATACCAACTTAGACAAGAAAAAAATGCTTGTTCCTATTAATTCGAACAGTATAATATATTACGTCTATTAAAGTTTTGTTGATTGTTTTTGATGAAAAAAATTATAAGGGTGGCCCAAATGAAAGTTGGACACATTCAATTGTTTCAAAATGATTGAAGTTACTGCAGTGCTATTGAACATGAATATAATTTAAGGTAAGAAGTGTTCACCACATACGACCTGCAATGATGAGCTTTGATCTTGGTAGAGGAGAAAGATTAAAAGTAAAGTCGTGCTATTCATAGATGCATCCATATCGAAGCAATGCATGGTATTATGGTTTCTGATTGCGGAAGGAGAGATGAATACTTGCAATTATCAGCAAATGGGGTCAGTCTGGCGAGCACTGCTTATTTCGAACTATTGGTGCAAAAGTTTTTGTGAAGAGTGACAAACTTCACCAGATCTCAAATGCCTGCCTAGACGTTTCTCATGTAGCCCAGACAACTTAAAAAATATTGCATTGATAAGTGTTGGAACACCTACCGTACAGTCTTGTTTTATCTCCCTGAAATCTGCCACACTTTTTTCCGCTTAAGAGAGCATTACGCTTCCATTTGGACGATGAAGTGAAGGAAGCTATACACGACTTCCTGGAGAATCAACAACAACAGCGAAGACGTAGACCTATTGTCGAAACAATGGGACTTGTGTTACGACTCCCACAAGGTGAGTGTTACGACTCCCACAAGGTGAGTGTTACGACTCCCACAAGGTGAGTGTTACAACTCCCACAAGGTGATTTATTTTAAATTCCAATAAAGGTATTCTTTTTATTCAACTTGTCTACTTTTCATTTGGGCAACTCTTATTTTATTTTGTTTTCCACTAATATTATTAAATTTCTCTCATAATTGAGAGCAATGTTCAAATATCTTTTTCAACCTTGTATTACTATTAAGTATACTGCAATTTAAAATATATGTTTGGCTTTCTTATTTATTTTCAAATGTTAAATCATGATATAATAGAACCAAATTTTTTTATTAAAATTATAACTGGAGCTGACAAATTTTAAAATTATAACTTTCCAAAAAGTAATTACTTCAACAAATTCATTTTTCTGTGTGGTTCACAATTTTAAATCTTTCAAATAATTTTTAGATCTTCTAAATTTTAAAAGTATGCACTCTTATTTTGTAAATTTTGGATTATAAAATTGAATTAAAACTACATGTTGTGCCTTGTATTCTGGACATAACTTTGTCTACAAAATTTCTTTTGTATGCATTATAAAAGTATCTTGTATTCCTAAAATTCAAGAAATATAAATTTAGTTTGTTAATTAGCATTGTTACATTGCATCATATTCAAGATTTTGTGAAGATGTGTTCTAATCCTTTTGTGACACAATTGCTCTAAAGAAAGTTGGTTAAGTAATTGTTAATTTGTAATAGGAAACATGTGTAGGGTTTATTGATAGAAATAATGCCTCATGCTTATTACATACAATTCTAAACTCCTGTTTAATGCATTTTGATGTTCCATGAAAATTAGATATTCAGAAAAAAATAAGGCAAACCGATAAAATAGTATTAGAATATCATTTATCATGTAAAGGCAAAAGTCATATTTCTAAAGGTTATGATTTAATACCTATTCATGATGTAATGTCTTTATTACTTTCTTTTTACTTTACGACACAGCACGTCATGCCAACAGAACAGGATTCTATCTTTCTTTCTCAATACAACCAAAACACAAGTACAATTCACCGCACTTCCAAAAACAAGGGACTCTCTCTTCCCCAACTGTCACCTTCGAGGGTCAATTACCTTCCCTCTAAAAACAGTAACCCACCGCCTAAGACGCACTAAATGGCGCCAACATTCCATAATCTTCCGCCAACAGTAGCCAGACACTACACATGAAGATACATGATTATCGCGGAATATTGATGGTAAATAGCATGGGTTTCTTTTCCTCATGTACTCTATGTATTTGTTCATTTTGTGGTTTTGAAAAATTATTTTTCAAATGGCTTCTTTATACATAATTGTTACATTTAATTAATATATATGTATCAATTACTTACATATCGCATTTATGTCGGTATTATTGCATGGGACTAAATAATTAGTATTATACATATATAGAGTGAATTTTAATGAAATTTACAAATGATTAGTTGCATAAGAATGAAATGTTAACAGTTTGTGAATCTGGATCTTTTATTCACCTCAGGGGACTCATCTTCTTTAGATAAGTACAGTTGTCACAATCCTGATATGCCCTAGTGATCTTTTCCTTTTCCCAAGAGGCTTAGTCTTTGGTAAACACGGGTGTCACGACCTTGGGGGAACCTTAATGATCCTTCTCTATTTTCAACCCTCTTCCTTGTCATACGTTCTTCCTTTCTTTCCATTCTGGTCTAGACTACAGTTTAAAAATATTTTAAATATACTTGTTTAAAATTAAATTAGTTTGTTTTGCTTAGATTACTTATAAATAATTAAAATATTTTGGTTTTCATTTTGCATTGCATTTAATTGGTTTATTAATTATTCTCTATTTCAATTTTTGTTTTGTTTTTTCGTTAATTGTTTTTTACCAACATGGTTGGTTTGCCAACGGTGCATGTTGGTTGGCCATGTGCGGCATCTCGTAAGGAGGAAAATGGTGTCCTGGAGATACCTTTTGCATTCCCTTTGGCCCACGCTTTGCTGTAGTCAGGAGTGAGCCGCTCTTGTCAATTGGCTGGTGATAAGTCTTCGGAGACATTGCAGTAGGGCTAGGGCTGCATATAAGGGGTGTCGAGTTTACTCATTGGATCCTCACCCTGAGGCTGTAGTGCTATATTCTGGGGTGTACACCAGGTGAGCACTGTGCCTGATTTTTGCTGGTTGACCAGCACACTGCCTCCCTTGTTGGACCCTGTGGTGGGTGGAGGCACACCAGGATGAAGTGTGTTTGGCGTATATGGATCCAAGTCAGCTGTAAAGGCCTCGTATTACCCAAAATTAATACTGATGAAACTGCTGTGCATGTAATATTTTTACTGATACCTTTGCCTAACAATAACATGTCTCAGAAATAGCCATTTTCCATCCATAAAGCACTCATCGGAATAGGTGGTGAACCGAAATCTAAAAATTTGCATTCCGGGGATTTACTTATCGAAACTATATCTGCCCTACAAAGTCCTTTCTCCTCACGAAAACTTATCTGGATTCACCTGTAACTATAAGTCCTCATAAATCTCTCCTCTCTTGCCGAAGTGTCATATCTGAACCTGAATCAGAAATCCTCGAATGATTCTCCGATAAAGGTGTTATTCAGGTCAGAAGAATCGTAATAAGCAGTTATACCGACGAAACATTTAATTTTAACTTTCAATACACAAAACTATAAAAGCTGGTTATTTAAACTAATTTCCACCCTTATATTCCGAATCCTTTGCACTGTTTCTAGTGTCAAAGGTTCGGATACTCTCAAACTGCCTGCTGTGGACAATTAATTTGCTCTAGATGTGCATATGTTGGACATGCCTCCTCAGATTGCAATCTGGAGCAGAAATGCATTAATTGTTCACAGCCTCATTCCGGTGATTCTAAACTATGTCCTAAAAGGAAAATAGAAAAAAGAAACGAGCCTTACAGTAGTCGCACACAATGTGTAACATCTGACATGTTATCGTGGTAAATTCGGAACTGCAACCTGAAAAAAAATGAATTGAGTATGATTGGAAATAATTTTCTATGGAATAATTATATCTTTAATGAAAATTTTATTTAATTAACACAAGGAGTAATGCAATTTTTTAACAAAAATAATTATTCTTGTTCAATTTGGGGAAAAGCACTAATGATAACTAAAATATGCCACATATACTTGTGATTTCAAAGTATCTAAAAACTGCTGAAAAATAGCGTCAATAACAGTACCACTGTTAGTTGTCAAAACATTTTGAATTGTGTTAATTTCGAGCTTGAGTTCACCATTCAAAAAAGCTAGCTATGAGTGGCTCGGCTTCTAGCAAACTGAAGTTAACTTTAAAATCACCACACAAAATCATGGGAAGCGAGTGATAGTTTTTTTTTTGAAGAGCAGAACCACCTTCGGTATACAGTAAAAGTAAAAAATGCAGGAAATCTTTAATTTTTTGAACCGTTTGATTCGGAGAAATGTATACGACCACCGAAATCAATGTTTGTCCATTTTCAAATAAGCATTCTGCCGCACGTATGTCCCCAATATCTTGACTAACAATACCCAGTCCACTTGTTTGACGATAAGTAATATCTATATGAGGAGCCACAACATGGGAGTTGTTCTCTTTGTGATAGATCGCAACACCAGCTGCTCTGTGACAAGGTCGTTTAAATTGTATGCAGCAATCGAAGTCTGGTATCGAAACACGTTCGTCATTATCTGAACACTGCTCTGCCAACACGAGTAATGTACAATTTTGTGAAATAACGTCAAAATCTGTTTGTTGAGCCCTCAGACTTTGACAATTGAGCGTAAGGATTGCAAGTTTATCCTTGGTGAAGTCCAATAAGACTTGCTGGTATGTGCGAAGTGGATTTAGAGTCAAGCGCAAACGAAACAGAGTTTTTGAATTAGAATCTCTTAAAATGCTAAATTTAACAATATAAAAAAGGCTGGCGGCTTGATGGCTACTAGAGTTAAACCCCATGTGTATATATCTTTACAAGATCCAGCTAAAGGACTTGGCTTCTTCTCTGATCCTAAAGTGAGAAAACAAAACAAAAACACCACAGCCTTGACCATGGGGGGGGGGAGCCCCTCCCGAATGAAGGAGAAAAAACAGAACTTCACTGAGAGGGTAGCAAAGAGACACCACCAGGTGCGCTGATTGGTCAAATTAAATAGCACACGCTTCCCCAACTTCCTGTTACACATTTCCGTCCCTTTTCACGAAATCACTCCTACAAATCTCTAGCTCTTCCGAGAGGAAAGCTGTTACACATAAAAATAATATCCAAACAATTAAAACTAACAAACAAAAATTAATAGCCCTACAATTATCTCAAACCTACTTTCAAGCTACCAAATCCTTAACTGTAAATAATTTTACACAAACAGATGAAAATATAACAAAAATAAAATGCCCACCTTTACTATTAAGGATCCCAACCACCTCTATCCAGTCACTATCCCTACCAAAGCCAAATATATCTTCCTCAATTCCTTTAGTTTCCACATCCTAGTCTTCCACTCAAGCACGGCCATGGTAGCCCAGTGGTCAAGGTATCAAACTCGTGGCAGGTGTGTCATGAGTTCGAGCCAAGAACCACTGAAGACCCGCCATGTAGGGGAGCGATACACGTTAAATCTGTCAAGAGCTCAAACCTGGTAGTTAGGTCAGGCAATGCTAGTTCAGGTGTCATCCTCATCACTTGACCATGGTTCAAAATCACGAGGTCCGTCGCCAAAAGTTCTCGAGTAGCGACGTTAATATTCGCTCACTTTTCCTTAATATTGTCACAATTCGAAATTGGTCCATACTTTTACGCGGAAAATAAAATAAAAGTACTCGATTGGCTTGAAAATTCCCCAGACTTAAATCCTATTCAAAACTGATGGCATATTCTCAAGAATTGTTTCGCTAAGATAAACCGCATGACAACAGAGCAAATGATAAAAAGGGCTATTCTAGTGTGTTTCCAAGATGACAAAATCAAGAACATGTGTGCGACTTTGGTGGAGTCAATCCCGAGACTGGTTGAAAGGGTCATTTCTGCTAAAGGAAGACATACTTTGTACTAGTATTTAGATTTTTCAGCCTATTTAAGATATGTAATGATAATAAGGTTTTAGAAAAAATCACTTTTCCCATTTGTCCCAATTAATTCGAACAGTTCCCGGATTAGATCTAAATAATCAACTTGAACAGAAAGGGATATGTAAGCATTAGTGCCGCAAATTATTCGCTCTGAATGTAAATCCACAACTGAACTAATACCATACTTCAACATTGGTTGAGAAACACTTGCAGTGGTACAGAGAGCGTCAAACCAGAATTGGATTATTGGAGGGATGCAGTTGTCTTTAACTTTGTTTCCTTCTACAGGAAACAAAGTTTTGTTTGATATTCCATGTAAGCATTCCATCCTTACTGTTTGGATTCAGTTGTAAAGCAGGGAGGTGAATCATTGATGTGAAGTGCTCTTTCTTAATATTTTTTAGGACTAATAATCATTCTAAAGGATTAGGTTATTAACTAAACCTATATGAACTACTCCAGGATCGCATCGACAATCTTCTCGGGTGGTTGTCACTTGCTTCACATGGGTAATGCTCCCATCCATGTAGAAAAATGCGTCACAAGTTGACATAATGAATATGACAATGTGAAACAGTGTTCTTGGTACTTTAGTAATAAGACTTCAACATTATTGAATTCTGTTCAATATCTTGAACCGCTAGTAAAAGAATGATTTACTTCGGAACTGAGATATTTTTAGCACAGGAATGGTATAAAATTCAGTTATTTTACATTGGTTATGTGTATATCTGTTCCATTTTGAATTGTTACTGTCTATAATATTCATGATGGACCAAATGCCATAAAAAAATAATTCGAATTCCAAGCATTTCATTTTCATTATTTTGTCTACCACGTATTTTTTACGATTCGCTTGAGTTATCAATATCTATCTATACTAATAAAAGAAAGAGTTTGTGTGTTTCAGCTGTTCCGGCGATATTAAGAGCGTCTTCGAAATTTCACAAATTTGCTTTATCCAACGGATGGCGTTGTTTGCAACTCTGATGACGTCAAGAAAGATGAAGCGTGTTTTCTGGAAACTTATCGTTACTATAGCAATGGGGTGTGGTTTAGAAATGATTGACAGATGTAGTCGGTATGAGAGCGCATGCACTCTTTGAAGAACCAGATCGAAGAGAGGAAAAACTTGTCAGCAAACGATGGGGGGGGGGGAGAATGTAAGAGTTTTCTACAAATAGTTTCAACGTTTGAATAAGGTTCTATCACTGCCGCACGAAATCGGGTGCGGAGAAATTTTTTTTTTGAAAGCAGTGCTAGTGGATCGGTATTAAAATGTGCATTGCACTTCTAAGTATATATAGTTCTGAAATCTACTCAAAAATACATTTTTCTACAGAAATGATGAGGCTAATCGGTCTAGATTTGTCGGAAAACATAGGATATATTTGCTTAATTTGGGTGTAATTATTATGTGAGTTTTTCCCATTCATACGGAAAATAATTGAGTGCAATGCATTTGATATTTTGTCACATGAATTATTGTATTTCAGGGTAGGCCTTTGAGTACAACATTTTTGAGGTAATTCTATTGTAGAATTTTACTGTTTCCTAGTTTCGGATGACATTTATCCCTTTTTGAGGAAATTGGTATTGTAGTTTAGAAATCATGTAATTCATTTCAACTTTTCTATAAAATCATCGCTATAAGGCTCCGGATTTTTAGGAAGAAAACGTTCAAATTGTCTCTTGACAAATGCGTCTACATTGTCTTAGGTATCATAAACAATGCCCATAAGATTAGAAGGGAAACGAAATATGGGTGGGGGTTTTAATTTTTCGACGAAGAATTTGGTAGATCTTTATTTGAAATTTAGAAAAAGTATTTTTTTTTTCGAGTTTTAGGGGATATATTTGTTTTATTTATCTTTGTTACCTTTATTTATTTACCGATCTAATTCTCTTTGTTTGATAGAAATATGCGAAATTTTAATAAGTTTCTTTCTGCTAATATCTCTTAGATACAAATTGTATTTGAAATTGTCATAGAAGGATGCTTATTATGGAAACAAAGTTTCGATTTGAATCTTTAAAAAGAAAATGTCATTTTTCTTAGAAAATATTAACTAGAGCACTTTTTTGTCAGTCCTTTTTTAACAGCATTCCATTTCTTGTTTTACAAATTAATGCTATTTCCAATTAGGGACATAGTTACCGCATATGAATGATACGGGGCCCCAAGGTTTGAGGGCGGGCACCCAAACGTGTAAGCAAAAAATCGCAGGGGTGGCCTTAGAGAGTGCCCTCAAGGATGATACAGGGTCTACTCAGGACCAAGTCCGCCAGTGTTTTCAATACTCATGAAAATGTGACACAAATTTCACAGCCTTCAATTAAATTATTATTTTCATTGAATTAATTTTCAAGCTAAGCTTCCTTTTTTTATTTCCTACGTGCAACGTTTTCAGAATATTTATTGTATATAGTCTGCGTTTGTACTCTCATAATGTTATTTTTAGTGTCGCCAATTATAAGCGGAGATAAAATCGGTGCATATTTATGATCGGCTCTTTTCTTTTGAATTTTTACTGCTTTGATCTCTTTTTCTAGTGGCACGATTGTGATGCTTAAATTCCCCAGAGGAGCGGTGTGGAGAACAGTAGTGCGCTTTTGAAATCTGATGTTACTATCAATTCTTTCATGAAATTATCTTCATAAGACTCATGATTTACAGAGGAAGTTCTTCAGTGAATTCGCAAGCATGTTTATGATTGTTATGTTGGATATCAAAAATAAAGTCCATCGGGCTAAGAAGAGGGAAGGGATTTTAAATTTTTTGAAGAAAAATTTAGTATATCTTCAGTTGAGACTTGAGGAAAAAAATAATTTCCGAAGTTTTATTTTTGTAGAGAGAAGTGGTGGAGGGAGATGATATATATATATATATGTATATATATATATTTGCTCGGTATTATTAACAAAAAAAGGGGGAAGGTTGGCTGGCCAAAAAACATGTTCAACCCCACTTTTATACAGAAAAATTTTTTTAAGGAAAATTTTATGTATACAAGCTGTCCCAAGTCAGCAATGTTGATAATACTGAAGCATCCATTCTTTTTATATTTTACTCTGTTATTTCAAATTTTTATATCTCCTTCTAAATTCTGTTGTCTTGTTATCTAGCAATTGCTATTCTTTTAAGTATTAATCATGTTAATTCATCTCTCTCTTGTAGAGAAATTTGGATTATATGTATATATATATATATATATATATAGTGTAATAAAAATGGAAGAAACCAAAAAAGTCAATGGACTAAAAAGGATACCTATTATGATTTCTAAAGCTGATACTGAATTAAGACCATCAAATTTGGGTTATATATCTATCTATATATATAAAGGAGAAAAGCGACTCACCCACTCACTCACTGACTGACTAATCACGATATCTCCGGAACTATTCAACCTACAGATATGAAAATTGGTAGGCGTGTTCTTTTCATGGAGTAGAGATCCGCTAAGAACGGACTTTGCGAAATTCGAACAGCAAGGGGCGTTATAAAAAATTATTTTCATTTTTAAACTACTGGAAGTACTTTATTGAAATATGATAAGCAGAATCCTTTCATGGAGTAAAGATCCGCTATATAATGTGTTTTCTGAAAATTGACCCCAGATGGCGTTGATGGGGCTCAAGGGTCGTTCTAGATAATTGTTTTCCATTTTTAATTTATTAGACTCACAGTCTTCAAATTTGGTAAGCAGATTCCTTTCATACAGTACATTTCCTAAAATGGGTTTTGTGAAAACAGTCCCCCCAAATTGCGGTTTCCGGGTTTTCAAGGGGCTTTATAGATAATTATTCCCATTTTTAAACTATTAGACGTACAGTCTTGAAATTTGGTAAAAGATTTCTTTCGCAGAGTAGAGAACCGCTACAAAATGGGTTTTGTGAAAATTAAACTACAAGTTTCATTTCGGGGGATTGAGGGGCGTAATGGATATAAATATCTCCGTTTTTTAAACTATTATACCTACCTGCTTGAAAATTGGTGGGCATGTTTCTTTCATGGAACAGAGTTCCATTAAAACGAAATTAACCCCCCAAGGAGGGTTGCGAGAGGTCACGGGGAATCATGGGGAAAAAATACCGTTTTTGAATTGTTAGACCCACATACTTGAAATTGGTTAAGCATGTTTCTTTTGTTGAATAGGGATCTACTAAGAATGTATTTTAGGGAATCAACTCCTGGGGGAGCATGGGGTTACTGGGGCGTATTGACACAAAAATTCCTTTTTTCGAACTACAAGGACTATAATAGTGGAATTTGGTTTGCATTTTCCATTTGTTAAATTGAAATTCGCTAAGAACAGTTATATTGGAGAACGTTTCTGAACGGAATTACGGTAGGAATTGATAATAAAAACTTCGTTTTTACTCTATTAGACTTAGACTTAAAATTTGTCTTGCATGCTTACTTTATGGAGTAAAGTTCCACCAAAAATTGGTTAAGCGGAAATCCACTTGGTTATAGGGTTACGAAAGTACAAACATCCTTCTATACTTCAATTTTTAAAATTTTTAGAAAATACAAATTAGAAGTCCTGTCCTTTTTATATCAAGAGTCGAGAGTTACAGGTATACTTATATTTTTCAATATAATCGAATTCTTAATGCTAGGGCTTAGATATCAATAATTTTTATATACATATATATCTGTATATAAACAGTATATATTTTTAAAACGTCATGAAATACCCAGCGAAGCGGGCGGGTAACGGCTAGTGTGTGTGTGTTTTGTAGCACTTTTTGAATTCCGTCTTTTTTCTCTCCTTGATCTTTATATCTATAGTTGGGCATGGTACGCTCTAGAAAAAATAATGGATTGCTTTAAATGTGTTACTAGTTTGAGTAGTGATGTTAAGGCTACACAGTGCCCGTTTTAAAGACAGTTATATTGAAAGTAATTTGTGTTTTCTTTTTAGATTATATTATTAAATTGATTCTTCAAATAAAAAAATTTTTACTTGTCTTTATTTTAAAAATTACAAATTTTTCTTGTAAAATACTCAATTTTTAAAGTTTTTTAGTTATTTTCAGGGATTTCTGTTTCTTAAGATTATTGAGAACAAAAGTTAGTATGGAATTGAACATTTCAAACTAATTTTCTCTACTAAAAATTCCTTGTTGAGTTTTAATAATTATTTTTACAGCTATGGAAGCAATATCAAATTTTTTAAAACTATTAATTTAAGATTTTTAGAAAAAATAACTAGTGCTCTCAGACCAAAATCCATACTAACTTTTAAAGAACATATATATATATAAATTCTACAAAAAATTTTCAATATTATCTTGAACAGAAAAAATCCTTGGGAGAAATATATCCTCAAAATTGAAAAGTCTGAGAAAAACACAGTTAAAGTTTCTAAAGGCATAAAACAAAAACTAATAATGCCTCTAAAGATCTAATTAAAAAAATATTATTATCCAAATTATGTACACTGTATCAAAACACTACTTTAATTAAATATGTTATATGAGGATATATTTTTTTTTATATTTAAAATATGTTTTACATAAAATTGATAGCATTTGTTATATATATATATACGATGACAGAGATTACTGAGTCTAATCTTAACATGGTGCTTTCATAAAAGTTTTGAAACACTTATAAAAATAATAATGATACAAACTGAAATTAGAAACCCCCAGGTTTGTACGTATAACATCTAATTTTTTCTCAGTTTTAAGTCGGTGCAATTTAAAAAGTTTGATTTTTATTACATGACTTGAAATTATTTTACTATAGTATTATAATACATTTTGTAATATCATAGATAAATTCAGTTATATTTGCAATACTTGTATACGGAATACTTGAACTCAATAAAGTCTCATTGTAGTATCAGCTGAAAAAAGGCTGATTTTAAGTCATGTAATTTTCAGTAGTATTCCACCTCTTCCAAATATTGTCTTTTAGTAACACAGGGATGTTTTGAGCCCGGCAATTTCTCAAAATGAAAAAATTAATGAAAGCAAAAAAAGCTTCTAAGGTTTTTAACTATGTGTAAAAACACACAAATATTGCTCTTTAAAAATTAAAAACCTTGAAACATAACTGAACAGAAACGATTTTAGTAGTAAAAGTAAGAGTTAATAGCCATTTCACTGAACGAACCGATTATTCTCCCAAATATCTCTCTTTATATACAAAAAAAGTTTTTTTATAATGCTCTAATAAATTTATTTCAAGGTTTTTTTTAAAGTGAAGTTAACAAAAGAAACTACATCTTTTTTACAGAATGGAGCAAACTCACAGTTTGGACAAATTTACATTTATGATAGGGAGGCTTTGCATGAACGTGCAAAAATAGTTAAACGTGGCGATGTGTTATAAATTTTACAGCCAATTATGAAGAAAAAACCGTATGAACTACATAATACAAGGAAATTACAGTTTTACAATTTGAGCTGTGATAGAGTTGCATAATTTGTACAATGGGAGTTGGTCCACCATTAGGCAAATAGGGGAGGGGGCGGTACCTCCTTCCAGTTTTTAATTAATTAAACTTTTAAGAATGGAAAAATGCTTTAAAATGATTGCTAAACTAATCACTCTCTCTAAACTGTCAAATATTGAGATTGTCAACTCTCAGAAAACTTCAAATATATTAAAAACTGATTGGTTATCAGACTCCCTTAACCTTTTCAATAGAATTTTTGCTATTCCTGGTGGGCGCAGTAGCTTAGTGGTTATGGTCACGAGTTCATGTCTGGAGTGTCATGGACTCAAATCCTGTTGCCACTAAAGACCCTCCGTGTAGATGAGGCCATTCCTCCCATTTATGTGGTAGTTAGGAAAGAGGGATGCCAGCTCAGGTGTCATTCTCGTTACTCAACCGAGGTTGAACATTAAGAGGTTTGTGATCAATAGCCCTCTTGTTGCTTTATAGAGCGACACTAATCTCTCTCTCTCTCTTCTTTTGCTAATCCTGCTCCAGGCACATAAATTACTTTAATAAACCCTGTAAAATTTCTCATTTATAGTTAATCTTTTATCTTCAAAATTTACATATCTAATAATGATTGAATTTTTTTCCTAATGGGAAATTTTAAGAGTGCAGTCCATTTGGACGTAGCTGCTTTAATTTCGGAAAGGACTTCCTTTCCTAATACAAAAATAACTTATTTTTGAGATTGTGCATAATTCTCTGTTTTACGAATTTTTTAGTCTGCTTATGTGATCCATTAGCACAGAGTAGTAATTACTTAACAATTCGATTAAAATTTTCCATTTTATTCCATTACATTAAAACTGTTTAAATATAATTTTATAGCAAATATATGAAGAAAAATTACATTTTCAAAACATTCTCTTTTCATAGAAAATACTTCTATGTAATATTTTTCTATGTATATATAGTTAGGATTTTTCTTTACAGAGCCTGAATTAAGATTTTTGAAACATTCACATTATTTTTAGAGTTACTATTGAAATAACAACCAGACTTCTTCATAAAAATTCGCTACTTTATTAATATAAGTCCACTACTAAATTATATCTTCTAAAAAGTCCAGTTGAGGTAGGGATTCTTGGGAGCTTCCCAAATCGAATAACAAAAACTAAACTTTCGTAACATCAAGAATTATTTTGAAGATTGTCGAATTTTAGATATCCATAATAATAATGTTTACGATAAATTTTACATCTCGCCATATTGACATCAATAGGAGTATTGTAAAGTTTTCATATGCAAGAGTATATTTTTTTAATTCTTGATTATTTTAGGGCCCCGGTGCATAGCATCCATTGACGATACCATTCCCTGCACCAGCTTTCGGTCTGGTTGAAATGACAATTCTACAAATGTTTCACTCACCAAGAAAGTATACACCCCACAATAACCCCCTTTCAGTCCCAAAATAGATTCCAATCGCCACCCCCTGAAATCAACAGCTATCCTGTTCATGTGTTTCCCCCACCCTCGTCAACCTTATCTCAAGGTCACTTGACCGTTTCATCTTGGTAACAAATTGTCAGAACTTCCTTCTTTCATTCCAACGAAGAGGGTCCCTCCTAGCAATGACGTGATCTCATGACGTAGTCTAGGGTTACTTTAATTCTCTTACCCCCTCCCCTTTCATATAAAAAAAGCAGAATTAGTATTTCTGAAGTGATTAAAATTATTATTCATGTAGCAAAATATTCTTTTTCGTAAAATAAAGTATTCTTAATGTGTATTTAAGCAGTTTATGCTCAATTTTCTTCTAAAGTAATGTTTTAAAAGTTTTGTACGTAGATTGCATACACGGGGCGCCATCTGCAGTCATTACAACAAAGCTTGCCAAACATGGCGTACGAGCATTTTGGAAGCAAAGATATATGTATTTTTCATAATTTTAAAATTTTCTAGACTATTTCTGACATTTTTACATTTCATGGTGGATTTATATGAGTAATTTACGTTCTCAACAAAAGTTTCACATCCAAATAATGTGATTTCATTAAGTTAAAGTACCCTGACCTTTTCAGTACATTTAGAAGTCCACCTTAAGCAACCCAGATGTATGAAACTTGGCATGTAGAAGCTATAGGTCGTTATGCTATTAACCTCGAAGAGTTTTTTTCGAAATTCACTTTAGATTTTTTTAAAATTCAATTTTTATGCGATTTTTCAGTTAAATGGAGATATGACGTCATCAGCCATGCCAAGTCATAACTTTGCGAAAATTAATGTTTCGAGCTGTTTTGGGGGGAATTTTAACACATTTTATAGTAAGTATACTTATTTATGGTCGTATTTATTCGTTTTTTTAACTCTTAGTGGAGGAATTAATTTGTTTTTCGAAAAAATCATCCTAAAAAAATGTTTTTTCTAAATTTTATTTTTCCGATTGGCAACACTAATTTGACAACAGTAGATAACAGTTGGAAGATGCATTGGTTTTACAGCTAAGCCTATTATGTATTTTTTCAATAACTAAATTAAATTCGTTTAATATACGCTTTTGTTTTGCATATATTTTGAATGATTATTCCGAACCATTTCTGGGTTTAGATTTAATTTTGTTTCTTTTTCAGCTTAAAAATTTCTGATTTATGTGTAGTCAATTAATTGTATTTCTATTGTAATTTCTGTTTTGGCTTAAGGCAGTTTCACATTTGTTATTCTTTTTTCATTTTGACCTTGAAATGTATTCATTTGATTCTTCTGTATTGTTTCTGGTTTTAGATTAAACTTTGTCATTTATCTTCCAGAATTTCTGATTTTTTTTTGTGGTCAGAGGTTTTATGGTATATTTTTTTTTACAGTAATTCTAAATTGAATTGGTTTAAGGTGAATCACTTCCTTTGTTTAACATCTTACATGACATCTAGATGGCGCTGGCTATAGCGAAATTTTTGGCACAAATATTTTTCTAAAGATTCCCTAGATGGGTAATAAATTTATCTCTCTCGTACTCCTTTCAACAAAATTCTCCCCTCAGCGAAAGGAGACACTTCCTGACTGGGGGGGGGGGCAAAATCGTAAAACTGGTAGAGAAGTTCTTTTTTCTTTTTCAAGGGGGAGGGGGTAAAACAGCAGTGAATCTTGTCCAAGGAAGAGTTCTTATTTCTGGACAAAGATCAGTGGTCAAACTTTTTCCGCTCATGTAAGATGTTTTCCACAGTGTTGGATAAAACGACATGGAGACCCCCTAGGCAGTCCAGTTCTCGGGGCCCTGTAGCCTAATAATCTTATTACACAAAATTTTAACAATATATTTCATTGCACAAATAAAATAACAAATAATCAGCAAATTAAAAAAATATGTAACTAAACAATAATTATTTATTCGAATTTTTAATAAAAACTAATTCTTGCAGCAAAAAATAGCTAAATATTTGGGGTTTTCTTTTTTTATTTTTGCGACCCATAGGCAATTACCTACTCCACCTAATAAGTAATTCGGTACTGGTTTTCGGGGAATCCCATTCCACACTCTTAGAAGAATATATCTTAAAATAATATTTAAAGTATATAGATACACATATTTTCTTGATGTTATAGGAAAAGACTTTTAAAAATTTTATTTCTTATTAAAAAAATTTATGATGTAATGTTAATGTTATTTATTCATTGATAATATTTATTTTTGATCCAAATGTCATCTGTGCACGCATGCATTATATTCAGTATTCTCAATTTTTACACAAACTGTCGTCCTTTGAAAATAATGTGTAGTAGCATTTTTCATATTCCGCGTTTAATTCGTTTTTATATTTTGTTTTTGTAGCCACTCGTGTTGAGAAATATTTTTCACTTACTAAATACATTTTTGTGAATGGCACTAAAATGTTCACAGCTATTCATTTATTATAATGCAATAAAAGTTTAAAAGTTTTTCACAACAAAGTTAAGTTATGCATAAATAAATTTTTTAATTTTAATGTATGAGATCATCTTTAGATAATTGTGGTTATACGAATTTCATGAGAACTTTAATCCGTTTTACATACATATTTATAGTTTTTCTTTCCATTTTTTTTTTTTTTTATTGTGACTCGTGGAATCCCAAGGTTCTCTGGAACACAGTTTGAAGATCAATGCTCTATATAGATGATTTAGAGAACGAAACTGTTTAATTTTTTCTGAATAAATGATTTTAAAACAAAAAATAGGTGGATTTAAGGCAGTGAAAAATTTAATTTCACGTTTTTATCTGCTGTATTAAATGAACAAACAATATGATACAATTTTACTTTCATGTGATAGAAAAGGGGTTGGCAACCTATTTCACACGCGGCACAATTCTCAGTTGCACTCTGCACTACTCAACAAATGCGTCAGTTT
>BMAO01039745.1:0-29384 GCA_019973975.1 Trichonephila clavata
AAATATGTTCCTTAAACAAAATAACGTCAAAAGGACTCAGAAATATCGATTAGCTTGATAAATTCAAATGAATTTTTTTTATATGATGAACCTTGTAACAATGATTATGCTTCTGAGGTTATTTTAAAGCATATTATCCACACTTCTACAAATGCATTATTACATAACTACTGTAGGGAAAAAAATATTAAAAAAGTTGAAACAAAGAAAAGAAAAATACATACTTTATTAGCTAAATAAATTAAATTATTTTTATGCATGTAATAAGCTACATGTATTTTTATGTATACATTATTTTCTCTCTGTATCTATATATATAAAGGAGAAAAGCGACTCACTCACTCACTGACTGACTAATCAGGATATCTCCGGAACTGTTCAACCTACAGATTTGAAATTTAGTAGACATGTTCCTTTTATGGAGTAGAGATCAGCTAAGAACGGATTTTTTTTTGCGAAATTCGAATCGCAAGGGGCTTTAGTGGGGGTTAAGGGGCGTTATAAATAATTGTTTCCATTTTTAAACTACTCGACGTACAATCTTGAAATTAGGTAAACAGATTCCTTTTATAGAGTAGAGATCCCCTACAAATTGAGTTCGGTGAAAATTGACCTTCAAGTGGCGTTGCGGGGGCTTAGGGGCCGTTATAGATAATTATTTCCATTTTTAAGCTATGAGACGCAAAGACTTTATATTTGATAAAAACATTCCTTTCATAGAGTAGATATGGGCTACAAGATGGGTTTTGGGAAAATAGTCCCCCAAGTAGCGTTGCGGGGGATTAAGGGGCGTGATAGATAAATATTTTCATTTTTGAACTACAACTTGACCTACCAGCTTGAAAATTGGTAGGCATGTTTCTTTCATGGAGTAAATATCCGTTACAAAATGGGTTTTGGGAAAATTGACCCCAAGGGGTGTTGCGGGGGGGGGGGTTTAAGGGGAGATATAAATAATTATTCCAATTTTTAAACTATAAGACGTACAGTCTTGAAATTTGGTAAGAGGATTCCTCTTATAAGGTAGATATAAGCTACAAAATAGGTTTCGTGAAAATCAAAACCTAAGTGGCGTTGCGGGGCTTAAGGGGCGTTATAGATAATTATTTTCATTTTTAAACTACTGGTCGTATAGTCTTGAAATATGATAATCAGAAGCCTTTCATGGATTAAAGATCCATGTTTTGTGAAAATCTACCCTTAGATAGCGTTGCGGGGACTCAAGGGGCGTTATAGGTAATTTTTTTCCATTTTAATTTATTAGACGCAAAGTCTTCAAATTTGGTAAGCAGATTCCTTTCACAGAGAGTACAGTTCCCCTACAAAATGGGTTTTGTGAAAACAAATCCCCAAGTGGCGTTGTGGGGGCTCAAGGGGCGTGAAAGATAATTATCCCCATTTTTAAACAATTAAACGTACAGTCTTGAAATTTGATAAGCAGATTTCTTTCGTAGAGTAGGAATTTGAAGGAAATCAACTCTTAGGGGAGCAAGTGGTTACTGGGGCGTATTGACAAAAAAAAATCCTTTTTGCCAACTACAAGGACTATAATAATGGAATTTGGTTTGCATTTTTCTTTTGTTGAATTGAAATCCGCTAAGAATGGTTATATTGGAAAGCGACTCTCAACGGGATTACAGGGGGGGGGGATAGTAAAAATTTCGTTTTTTTTCCCCTGATAGATTTAGACTTGAAATTTGGCTTACATGTTTATTTTCCAGAGTAGAGATCCACCGAAAATTGTATACTTCAATTTTAGAAAATTTTAGAAAATACAAATTAGAGAAGTTCTGCCCTTTTATTTTTTATCAAGAGACGACAAGTATATTTTTAATACAATCGAATTCTTAATTCTACGACTTAGATATCAACAATTTATATCTATATATATCAAGGAGAAAAGCGACTCACTGACTGACTGACTTACTAATCACAATATTTCCGGAACTATTCAACTTACTGACTTGAAATTTGGTAGACATGTTCCTTTCATAGAGTAGAGATCCGCTAAGAACGGATTTTTTGCGCAATTCGGACCGCAAGGGGCGTTATAAATAATTGTTTCCATTTTTAGACTATTCAACGTACAATCTTGAAATTGGGTAAGCAGATTCCTTTCATAGAGTAGAGATCCGCTACAAAATGAATTTGGTGAAAATCAACCCCCAAGTGACATTGCGGGGGCTTAGGGGGCGTTATAGATAATTATTTGCATTTTTAACTATTAGACGCACAGTCTTTAAATTTGATAAATAGATTCCTTTCATAGAGTAGATATCAGATAGAAGATGGTTTTTTGGGGAAAATAACCCCAAATAGCGTTGCGGGGAAGGGAAGTTAAGAGGCGTAATAGATAAATATTTTCGCTTTTAAACTACTTGACCAACTTGCTTGAAAATTGGTAGACATGTTTCTTTCATGGAGTAAATATCCACTACAAAATGGTTTTTGGGAAAAATGACCCACAAGGGGTGTTGCGGGGGTTAAGGGGAGATATAAATAATTATTCCGATTTTTAAACTATTAGTTGCAGAGTCTTGAAATTTGGTAAGCAGATTCCTCTCATGAAATAGAGATACGCCACAAAATGCGTTTCGTGAAAATAGACCCCCAAGTGGCGTTGAGGGGGCGTAAGGGGCGTATATATTTCAATACAATCGAATTCTTAATGCCAGGACTTAAATATCAATAATTTATTCATATATATAACCAGCAAAAATTTATAAAACTTCATGAAATACCCAGCGAAGTGGGCGGGTAACAGCTAGTATATATATATTTATTTAGGTATATAGCTATGCTTTTATATATGTACGATTTATTTTAAAAATATATTAAACTTATTTTACGATAACTTGTTATTTGTGGGAAGTTTATTTTTTGGTAATTTTCAATGCTGTGTGTGTGTTATTGCAGAGAGTGAATTTTTGTTTATTACTGTGCATGATTCCAATAAAGTTTTACAATACATTTAATTCACATTAGTTACAATGCATAATTGAACAACTACTTTTGGCAGAAAAGTAACTGACAAATAGCTAAGTAAATTGTGTAATTTTATTTTTATGTGCATATTTATTTTCCTGTACATATTTGGTAATTTTTAATGCTGTTATTGCAGAAAGGGATTTTTTGTCTATTACTGTGTATGGTATCAATAAAGATTTACAACCTATTTAATTCACATTTGTAACAATGTATAACTGAATAATTACTTTTTGGAGACAAATTACCAAAAATTTAAGGAAAGAAAAGTAACTGACAAAGAGCTAAATAAATTGTGTAGTCTATTTTTATGTATGTATTTATTTTCCTGCATTTATCTGTAATTATATTGGTATAGATTTGTTTCAAAAATATATTTGAAATTTATTTTATAATTCTTTGTTATGATTGTATTTGATACCAATGAAGTTACTTTTTTTTAATTTGTCTTTTTTCTGTTTTAAAAACTATTTCTAATATTATTTCCATTTTTTAACTATTCTGATTAAAATTAAGAAAATAAATTTTAAAAAAGCACAGTTCTGTTTAAAAAAATACAATTACAAAAGGTTCTTATGATTTGCTACAATGAATTAAATATGTTTATGTTATCGCAATGCGTGTTTGTAGTAAATACATCGATAATCACATACTTGCAATTATTTTTTAAATAGGTAAACTAATATTTATTCTTATGTTTTATGTATGTGAAATTCAATTTAATGATTAATTAATTTTTAAAAAATTCCCTGTATGTATGTTGGGTTTAATAACAAAAAGTATTTAAAAAAAGCATCTGAAAAGTTCCGTAACTGATGGACGATGCCTTCCTATTAGTAGTGACATCACAAATCAGTGCCGAAGCCTTGTGTATATCTAGGAGGTGCTGGTTTGGCACGATATGCAGTTGAGAATAATGATTTTTCACCACTGCAAGAACGTCCCCCAAAGCATAATACCGCCACCACCGGCCTGTGTATGACCTACTGTACATTGAGGGAGCAACTGTTTGCCTGGAAGACAGCGTATCCTGACACGGCCATCGGCGTGATGAATGACAAACTGTGATTCATCTGACGAGGCAACTCTCTCCCACTGATCCATGGACCAGTCGCGATGTTCCTGAGCCCAGCTCAGTTGGTGATGACGCTTGGTCGGCAAAGGCACATTAGTGGGACGTTTGCTGCGTAGCCTCATATCCAACAGTGTCCGCGGAACAGTGTGCTCCGATACTATTCTATTTGGCCCTGCATTGTATCGGGGTGTCAGCTGAGCCACTGTCTGGCTCTGGTTTTGCTTCACTATGCGAGACAGTCTCCAACGACCTTTTTCTTCGATAGCGTGTGGACTTCCAACACCCTGTCGTCTACTGCTGGTTTCACCGTCATCCATCCCCTTTGCATAAGTACTAACAACTGTAGATCGCAAACAACCCACGAGTCATGCAGTTTCGGAAATATTTGTTCCGAGCCATTACAATCTGCCCTCTAACAAAGTCACTTAGATCTGCAGCCTTTCCCATCCCACACAGAAATAAGTGAAAGAATGATTCTTCAGACTCTCCAGCAGCAGATAAATACCACTTCCATCTGATCACGTGCCTTCCATGTCATCCAGGCGATTTCGTTGCAAAATGCAGGGGTGGTCATAATGTTTTGGCTCTTGAGTGTATTCAAAAAAAGATAATTCAATAAGAACTAATACTTATGACAGACTATTTTAACTTCAATATTATTAAAGTGTATCTTTTTGGCAGAGTCATGTACATTTATGAATCTTCAGAAACATTATAAATTACATTCAATGTGACAGATCCCTAGTTTTGCAAAAGTCAGAAAAGCGAAAAAACCCTATTATATCATTATTCCTTTGTGTCAACTGTCATATGTGTACTTGTCAGCAAGAAACACACTAAATTCCTGATCATCATATTAGTGTGACAGAACATTATCTCTTTCACTCCTGGCTCTTACATATATGTACCAATGGTTCAGAACATTTGAAGAATCTAAAACATTTAGGGCAAGATGGCATTGAATGTCCATAAGATTAGCGATACAAGTAGATAAGACCTTTTACTCATAATGACATATATAACATTTATAAACATAATTGTAAATAAAATGTAAATACAAAGTATATAAAGCATAGTCTATTTCCTTAATCTGTTGTTACTTATGCCACCTGTCTAACGTAGTCAGATCGAGGCCCATGAAATTCATCATGGCAACGGGCTAGATCTACGCCTGCTGTTAGCCTAAGTTTAAGCCCCCATGAAGGTGACGGTACAATTTTGCTCGGTACAACACGATAGTTGGCAACACCATTCGGTCTCACTGATTTAACAAGCACGTAATCTGAGGGTATTTGGTGGCATCGAACCCAGGCCTTCCAGCCTGGAGTCCAATGCTCTAACACATAGGTTCCCAAACTTTTTTGTTACCATGTTTTTCGGTTTTGTGTAGACCCCTACTTGCCGAATGTTAAATTTTTGCAAATTTATCAATTTAAATGCTTTTGAAAGCTGGTATAGCACTACTTACTTTGAAAGTTTTATGTTTCTAACTGGAGTTAAAAAGTGTGTTTAAAACTTTCGAAACACATGTGAATTAGTTAATTAAATTTTAGTTTAATGTATAAAATAATTATATAAAATAACAGCAAAAAACAAATGTTTTTAATGGGTGGGATGAATCTGGTGCTTCAGTACACATTTTCAACATTTGGCATCAATCTTTTCAGGTTTAACCCTCAATCTCCTCGGTTAGTAGGATCCAATCTTTCTTTTTTTCTATCTGTTTTTATTTTGAGATTGGCATCCATGCTGAAAGTTCTACTCTCTAGGAAAAGTAATTAAAAACTTTCTTAAGATGTTCTATATTTCGAAAAAATAACAGGTATATCTTTTTAAAATCTAAATTACTGACATTCGTTTCTAAAATTTAGTTTAAGATCTTCGTTAGGGCTATTAAAATAAGTTCCTATTGTAATCAGACATTTTTTTTTCTTTTTTTTTAATGTGACAACATGAATTCATTACTTATTGTGATATTACCATGGTCAAGCATTCTAAAACCTAGTTTCAAAACCTTAGTAAAGGGCATTTAAATGTTGAACATAGGTTAAAACTTTATTTTTGTGGCAAATTGTGACAAATTGAGAAACTGTTAAAATTCACGATGTCCAGTTTTATACCCCTTTAGCTTTATTCCGGCAAACAACACTGAAATCATGGACTTTTTTTAAATAGATGTATGTTTGTAATTTACGAATTAATTCCAGTAAATTTGGTAAATAAAGCTGTTAAATAGGTAAATATGATTTACATTTTATTAGATTTTCTATTAAAATTAAAGTCACTATCTGGTTTAGGCTATCGTAGACCCCCATCTATACCTCATGGACCCCCGAATTATTTTTTCACTGCCGTGGACCACCTGCAGGTCATCATAGACCCCTGGGGGTACATATAGACCACTTTAGGAATCACTGCTCTAACCCATAGGTTCTCAACGTGGGCGATAACACTCCCTTGTGGGCATTTAAGGCTTTCAGGGTGGCATTGAGATGGCACGGAGGGGCTTGGGCAGATTAACCAAAAAGACTAAAAACACATGCTTATATACTGACAAAAGTAAACTTTAATATTTTTTACCTTATGTTGATTGTATGTATTTAAATGATTTAGTATATCACATGTACGAAAATTCACATATTTCGGTAGTACGGGAAGTGAATGAAAAACTTAAAGATTACATTACATTCAGACCTACATTAAATTGAATGATATAGTGCATTTTAATTTCTGTAGTGCACGTGTTGTCTTTGTCTGTGAGCAGTAGGAAAACATGTTTCGTCCACTGCATTTCATTACGTATATTATCCAAGAAACATAATTAAATATGTTAGCCAGGAATTAACGTGATTCTGTAAAGGCTGAAACTGACAATTTATATTTATTTTGAAAGCAATAGTTTTTTTTATTATGAATTACTTCGTATCATCAGAACCCCTGCTTGTATTTATAACAGGTAAGCTAAATCTTTTATTCCACTCTTTTTAAATGAAGAAGAAATTCAGTAGTGTTTAAATTCCAACCATATCCGACCTAAGACTAAAATATATAATATTATTACACATTTAAATATATTTGTGGCAATAGATATTTCAGATTCGCAAGTAAAAAAACTGGGACTTAAAGAAAAAGGGAAATTAAAAAAATATATTCTTTTAATTATAGGATATTTTTTAAAACTTAACTCTTGTTTTCAACATGTATTATGTACACTCGTATTTCTCTAGAGTGAGAGGGGGTGGTATAGAAATATTCTCTAGAAAAGGGGGTGGTGTTGAAATATTTATTAGAAAAGGGGGTGCCAGTTCAAAAAAGGTTGGGAACCTATGCTCTAACCACTAGGCTACCCACGGCCCCCATTTACTTATTCTACATAGCATTATGAAAAATGCTTTCATTTATTTTAGTACTTACATGGATTTAAGTTTAGCAGAAAACCCTCTGAGTCTGAGAGTAAGCGCGCCTTTCGTCCCTTAACAATATATTGAGGATTAAATAGAAACAAAAATACTCAATTAGGCTTATTTATTGTATATCTCCATAAATAAATAATAAATTATATTGACTGAATCATTCTAAATATAGATGGGATGCTTTTATAAATAGGAATATATTATATGTTCCGTAATTTTTCTCTACATATAAATAGTGGCATTGAATCATAGATGGCAGTTACGTAACTCCAAAAAAATATATATATATTAACCCCAAATTTTTTTTCTTGAATGTATTGTTAAAGTATGGAATATTTTTTTTTAAAAAAAAGTGCTCTTTATAGTATTTCTATGATTTTAGTTTTTACTTCATAATTTTAGCGAAAATTATTTAGTAAGAATAGTAGCACACACATTATGAATCAGTGTAAAAATTAAGCGGCCTTTATTTTTTAAGTTTTGGTTTTGTATTCGGATCAATCAACCTGCCAATAACTGGTTAAGTATTCAAACCATTTTGTTCTCTTGAGTACATTGAAAATTGCATATAGCTTAATTTTTATTTTAGTATTTTATACTTTAAATAACATTTCTAATTAACAGTTTCATTTAACTATTGTTAATGTGTTCATTTGGTCGTATATTTCTGCTCTAAAAGTTATAAAAAAATGAAGGTGTAAAAATTATTGATTAATTATAAAATCCTTTGGAAAATAATATTTATTATAATTGCATAAATCTTTGTTGTGTTAAAAGAGATTTAGTGTGATTTTTTACTTTTTGAATAATTGGTTATTTTCAGGTGAAGTGCAGATCATTTTTGATGATGCTGTTTACAAAGAAATACAAGGTCGCAACTTATTAGATTGCATGTTCTTTGGAGATGATATGTTGGCCATCTTTCAACCAAGAAATGAATAATCAGATGTTTGTTCCAAACCCTGAATGTCTTAACGAAATATGTATTTCATATACACCATTATTAGAATGTATTATTCTGGGATAGTGTGCTATTTAAATAGATAACAAACACATTATCAAAATATATATGTATATATATATATATATATACACACACACTGGTGTGCAAAAATTAAGGACGAGACTTTTTTTTTCAATATAACTTTGTACAAAAGCATTCCAAATCAACACATTCAATACCGTAAGATCCCCAATACGTAAGGACATGAGTAATGTAAGCAACACTTACTGAAAGAGAAATCAGAGGGATAAAAAGAAGCTTTACTGAAAAAGTAGCATGGAGCGCAATGCGACTGAAGTCCGAAACATCCCTGTGATGGGTGTCCAGCAAGAAATATCCGGTCTTTAGTAGGGGATATGATCTCCCCTGATTGCTAGGCAGGTTTCACAGCGTCTGCCCATGCTGAGAATCAGGGTGTCAATGAGTTGTTGAGGCATTGCTGCCCATTCGTCTTGCAGCGCCAATCGAAGCTCCGGAATCGTTACTGGTGGTAAGGTACGAGCTGCCAAGCGTCTGCCTAGTAAATCCCATACATAATCGATGGGATTGAGATCCGGAGATCGTGCCGGCCAATCCATACGTTCAATATCCTCACTCTCTAAGAGCTGTTCGGCAGCTACTGTGCGATGACATGGTGCATTTTTGTGCATGAAAAGGAACTGCGGACCCATAGCGCCTCTAAAAAGACGCACATATGGAAGAAGAATCTCGTTACAATAACGGGTCCCGTTGACTGAACCTGCGTCGAAGATGTGAAGGTCTGTACGACTACCAAGCATGATGCCTTCCCAAACGAGAACACCGCCACCTCCATACCTGTCCCTTTCAATGATGTTCGAGGGATGATTGCAGCTTCCCCGCTCTCTCCAGATGAGTATGCGATGAGAATCGCTACTCAGACTGAATCTGCTCTCATCTGTAAAGAGTACTCGTCCCCATTCATTGTCTCTCCAATTCCGGTATTCCCGGCACCACAGAGAACGCCTTCTCCGATGGGCAGGCGTTAGAGGTACACACCGTACAGGGCGTCGTGCAAACAGACCACCACCGTGCAGTCTTCTGGCCACGGTAAAACGCGATATCGGTCGTCCAGTCGCCTGTGTCGTGTGGCTAGCGATTTCTCCCGCTGTCTGCCGCCCTGTTTCTTCTGGCCTGTAAGGCAATATACCGGTCATCTGCGGGTGTGGTTCCTCGTGGACGACCACTACTGAACCCCCAGATAGCTGTTCCTGTAGTTTGAAATTCTCTCCAAAGTCGTGAAACGATGCTGTGAGCAATTCCGAACTCTGCAGCCACACTTGTCACACTGCGACCTTCCTCCAACTTCCCAATGATTCGACCTCGGGTAAAAGCATCCAGATGTCGTCTAACAGATTGATTATTCGCCATTTCTCGCTGAGGCAGCAACTCGGTGTGATTTTAACTGCTATACGGTGTGCAATCTCTTTGCCAGAAATACAAATCTTACACCGACAACATGCTTTACTACTCAGACACTCCCCCATTACGTCTACCTGCATATCTGCGCATGTGCTACCGTACATCACCTCACTTAATCTCCTGATTGGTCTTTCTGTCCACTCTGCCTCTTCGTTCAGCTGATATGCTAATTTTTTGACTTCGTCCTTAATTTTTGCACACCAGTGTATATATATATCAAAGTTTTAATTTAATTTTTTTAGGTGAAATTTTAGGTATTTTTAATTTTTTGGGTTATAAATCTATTACTATCAAATTTTTAACGCACTTTACGAAGATGTAAATTATTTTACTAAATTTTTATTGAGGTTAGTGTGTTATTGAGCAAATGCAATACTTGCTCAAATTCAAAAAAATATATTTTAAGTACTTTTGGGTTATTTGGTTTATTTAATATGCATTTAGTAGTATTGAATAAACTGAATCTGATTTAAGTTTCTCCTCAAATATATAATTATCGATTTTTCAATGTTCTCAAGCACTGAATAATTATCCTGTTTTGATATGAAGGAATTCATAATTGAATTCTTGTTTCATTGAAACCAAACACTGATGGTTGAGTCTCAACAGAAAACTTGATGTAAATGACTATTTGAGCTCTTTAAAAGCTATTTTAGTCAATTTATTATATTATTCTTTTCGATATTAAATGGAAAACGAACACTGATGGTGAAGTCTTAATGTTTAGTTTGGAAGTCTTTATGACTTGCAAACAATTGCATTGCAAAATGCATCAATATGTATTGTTTGTATTTGTTTGAAAACTTTTGTTGTGATAGGTTTTTTTTATGTAATTGTGATCTTGATACTCATCTAGAATATATTTAGTTTTTGTGATTAATAATTACTCTGAATGATGATAATATTACTTCATAACTAAATCTTTTTCCCTTTTCTTTATTTTTTATTGTTACTATCATCTTCCTTATAAAAACTGCTGTTACTGTTAAACTTTATACGTGTATTCAAAATTGTTATAAAAAATGTTTCATAGAATTAACTCTAATCTAAATTGGTTTATGTTTACATCATGTTTGTTATCTTTTCAGAAAAAAATACAGAATGTTGAACCAGATTTTTTTTTAAATGTCCTTTGAACTTCAAAATGCATTTTTATCTGTTTAACCCACATAGAATTAATGAAAGCATGCGTATACTGGTGCTTTTGAATGAAAGTAGATTAATGTGCAATATATTGCTGTGAAATATATCATATGCTATTTTCCCCTCCTATTTGGAAAATGCTAATTAATAACCCTCCGTGTTTCAGTGTTCCATGCTATGGAACACTAAAGTACACTAGCCGCTAAACTGTTTAAATTTAACTATACATGAATAAAAATATATATACAATTTACTTTGAACTGTCCTTTATAATTATAGATGGCAATAGAATACAATCAGATTTTTTTTTCACTAAGTTTTATATAACTTTGGATTTTCAACTAATTTTGCATGTTATTTTTTTACACTTAAAAAACAGCTGGGTTAGAGTAGCCGACTTCCTCATTGGGCGCCCTGAATCATGTTATATATGCTACACAGGTGTAATAGAGCATGTTTTTTTACATATGTAGATACTTCTACTAATTTATGGGCTTGACCACAATGCTCATGTAGCCGCACTATTCAGGGTTCTTGTGATTTTTACAAAATTTTTCCTCTGTACTCCTTTAGGCCTAAATAGATTATACACACATACTGCATTTTTTCTTTAAATTCTGACTTTAAATAGTAATTAACACAACAGATTAAATAAATTGTATTTTGTGGTGCAAGTTGAATGTTTGAATTGTAATATCTAGATTAAGAAGAGGTTCATAAGTATATGATTGAAATGTGGGGGGAAAAATACCAATTATTAAGAATATCATTGTCGTTATATAATATACAGAATGTAAAATTAAAAGATAATCTGTATACATGGGGAACATTAATTTTAGAATGTTACAATTTATGCAAAATGCCAGTAGTATTTTTTTCTTACACAAGTAATTGAGTTGCAATTTTGCTTGAAGGACATTTGTAGAGTGAAAGCAATTTTTGTTGTGAAAAAAATTCTTCCGATTTTTCAATGTTTTTGCAATTTTTTCTTCAATTTGCATGTATTTGGGACACTAATTTACATATAAATACAAGCTATTTAATCTTATTGATGTGCCTATTTACACTTTTTCTGTAAGAAAATCTAAAGTTAATATTGATAAATGTGTTACCTTGAATATTACGGAGATATTTGTAATAGTTTAATGCTTTTATTTTATTGTGTCTCATGTTGTATGATTAATTACTAATGTTAAGCATCGATTTAATAATACGTAAAAATCGAGAAAGGGGTGGCAGCTGTCCCTGCCACCCCTTTCGCTGGTATGATCCAAAGTCTCTCGAGCCGCTGCTTCGCAGACTCCGTCTTTAAGGGGTCATTGCCATTTCCGTCTCTGGGTCCAGCTCACTCACTATGTGTTTGTAGTTTTCAGTGTGGGGCTTCGACACCTATTGGGAAAGAGCTACAAAGTTGTGTTAATAATGCGATAAAAAATATACTTAAGAACTGGTCATTGCAATAAATTTAACTTGAAACAAAATATCCTTCCATTTTGAAGATGGTAATTGTATTGTTTAATTGAAAGTTGGTACTGTGTATATCTTCGTTTGAAGGTACTGTTTTCAATCGGTAAATGTTTTATAATGAAAATGAATTTTTGTATTTAACTTTGTTGATTCAGATATAAAATTTATAAATTATTCGTCAATTGTATATATTGATATAATGCAGAGGTTCCCAAACTTTTTTGTCTCGTAGACCCCTTGCCATGTTTTTCGGTTTGGGGTAGACCCCTGCTTAATTAATATTGAATTTTTGCAAATTTATCAATTTAAATTCTTTTTAACAGTTGATACTACTACTCCTACTCTAAAAGAATTAAATTTCTGACTGTAATGAAATATAGTGTTTAAAATTTAAAAAGCATATGTCATAATAAATAAAACTGTGTGTGTGTGTTGAATAAACTAACTAAGCAACAAACTAATCATTTTAATGGGAGAGATGAATCTCTAGCACTACGATATCAATTTTTCAGCATTTGGTATCAATCTTGTCTGGTTTAATTTTAAATCTCCTCTGTTAGTAGTGTTCAATTTCTTTCTTTCTTTTCTTTTCGAGATTGGCAACTGCACTGAAACTCCTTCACTGTAGGAAAAGCAATGAAAAACTTCCTCACGATATTCCATAGCTCGGGACAAATAACGGGTTTGACTTTTAACACCAAAATTGCTGGCATCCATTTCTAAACTTTAAGGTCTTCGTTAGTGCTTATTAGTTCCTATTGTAATGTGACATTTTTTTTCAATATGACCTTATGAATCCCTTGCCTACTGTGGTATTGCCATAGTCAAAGCATTCTCAAACCTGGTTTCAAAATCTGAATAAAAGACATTTAAATGTTGAACGTAGGTTAAAACGTTTAAATGCAAATTAACCTTATTAAATTTAGTAAATAAAGCTGTTACGTAGGTAAAATTTGGTTTTCACTTTATTATAAATTTTCTTTTATAATTAAAGTCACAATCTAGTTTAATGAGAGCCAGTATCCCATAGACCCTTACACCTCACTTACACCTCATGGACCCCCAAATTAATTTTAGGCTGACGTAGATCCCTTGGAGGTCGACATGGACCCCTTTGGGAATCACTGATATAATGCATTGTGTTTCACTTATATACTATTTGTCTTTTAAAATGTCTTTATACGAAAAAAAAGTTTTGTTGGAAGATTTGATTAAAGGTTTTTTATGTTTGTATTGCCTTTTGTGTTTTATAACTTAGAATTTTTTTTATCATTTTGATTTTTATTAAAATTTATTGCTGTATATCATGAGTTTATTTCTTTTTCTGTTCATATAAATTGGAAAATTCAATGTAATATATTTTTGTTGTTAGATAAATGTCATTAAAAATTTGAACTATGTTGAGTTTTTCTGTTCATTATAATTTTTCACACATATGCAACTAAATTTTTAAAAAATTGATCTATCATTTTTTTTTGTAATGTTAATTGGCATTTACTTATTAAAAAAGAATCAGTTCACATACCCTAATGGTTTGGCATATTATTTGCCCAAATATCTTGCCTTTCATTATGCTATGACATTTTGAAATATCTATGAAAAGGGATAATATCACAATGGTTCATATGATAATTTCTTTAAAATTGCTACTTTACAATAAACTGTTCACTATCTTCATTAATCTTAAAGTTGAGTGCTACCCATAAAAAATTATAGTATCAAAATTTGTATATCCCCCCCCCCCCAAATGGCATGGTTTAATGTATTTTTCACCTTTGATGAAACTATATAAAAGTGCATTTGATTTTTTGTTTTTGTTTTTTTGTTAAAAGTGTATTTGTCATTGCCTGTTACAACTTTTCTTAACATTTTTTTCTTTGTCGATTCACTCCAAAACACGTCTTTCTGCAAACTTTAAAATAATTTAAGAAGCTTTTTTTTTTTAAAAGTGCTATTAATTAGCCAGAATTTTTCTTAAAAATATTCAGTGTTAACACACATCTAATAATTTTTTTAACCATTTCAAATAAGTAACTATTAAGGCTGTCTTCAGTGAATGTTAATTGATGAAACAGCATATGCATTTGTGGGCAGGAAAGAGCTTCAATAATAAAAATCACTACGGCTATAGCACACAATTGTTTAAATGATAGCGTTCTTAGAATTTTTTTTTCTTACGTTGAATAACAGGAGGTAAAAACGCAATGCAGGCTCTAAAAAAAATGTTTTAAAATATGTAAAAAAAAAAAAAAAATACACGCTTCCTTTTAAAAAAAAAATTGTTCGACTTCATTCTGAATTATTCTTGACATATTTAGGATTAGCTGCAAATGATGCCAGGATTTTTTTTAAATTCATTCCCTGCTACAATTTTTTTTTTTTTTTGCGATATTTTTTTTAAAATATAACTTGCTAACTAAAACGTTAACTTGTAAATAGTGGTAGATAATGGAAAAGATTTAAAGAAAACTGAGAGACTTAGCATCCCAAAACTAACAAACTTTTTAATTTAGGATTGTGTTAAGTATTTGACATAAAATTTTACTACGTAATTTTACAATTCATCAAATCCTGTTTCTTAATTAGCAGAAACTTGTTTTTCCAATTATACTCAAATTTCAACTAAAGGCTATTTATATAATTGTTTTTTTTTCTTTCTAAAAAAGATCATGAAGTATAACAGTTTCCACTTGCTTATCCGTATCTATTGGTTTCCAATGTATGAAACTATCCATAAGCGGGGGAAAGTATTTCAAGCAACTTTAATTTCTAATTATCTCCCTTTTGATTGTGTATGTGCATGAAAAGAGTAAAAATAAATCAATGTTTATGTCAAAATACCTTGCAAAATCAACTTCATCAAAAATTAAAATCCATTTTTTACAAATATGCAGTATATTTGTGAGTACAATTTTGAGGAAAGCTTTGCTGTGCTTAAAATGTGAGCTATTTCAAAATGCGCAACTTTAACAGTGAAACCAAAATATGGGGTACTTGCGTACTATCGCAACAGTGCCAACGCTTAAGATTGCTAAGTTGGCAATTCCGATTTCACATGTGCCGTGCACTCTAAATTGGAAACCATGTTCTTCGCTTCATATAATGTCGCCAATATGGTTGCGAGAATACATAGAAGTACCCTATTTTCCTTCATAAAGGTTTTCTTCATTTAAAGCACTTAATCATAAAAGGGGTAGATTTTGCAGGACCTTTTCACAATAAAAAGTTTTCAGATAACACAAAAGAACTTTATAAATATCTTGATTGTAATTTTGATACTAATGTATTATCGCTACAGTTTTGGCGACATTATCTAACCTGATGAATCACGCGGAGACGAGATTCATGATGGATAGAACCGGATTCGTTTGGTGTTGTTGTTGCTAATGCCACCTGTCTGACGTAGTCAGATCGAGGCCCACGAAATTCATCATGGCATCGGACTGTATTGTACGCCTGTCGTTATCCGTAGCTTTGAGCACCATGCAGGTGACAGTACCATTTGGCTCGGTTCCACCCCAATTTTGAGGGAGAACACCCTGGGAGTGGTCAGGGGTTTCCCACCTCTCTTTCCCTTCCATCAACCACACGAGAGGACTTGCGGCTTGACGGCTATTTAGAGTACCCTCATGCCGCGAAGGCACTACACATTTACAAACATCCATGCCTTCTCCGGGATTCGAACCCAGGCCCTACGGCACAGCAGTCAGCGCCGCTAACCACTATACCGGATAGGCGACTCGTTTGGTGTGAAGGCAAGAACCGGTTATAGGCTAATTTGAGAGGGAAATTACGAAGCGCAGAATCTTGGTCAGTTAGATTGCGATTGACTGGGATTCGTTTGGTGGGAATGGAGCCTAAGGCTACATACAGAAGAATCACCTCCACTAAGCTTCTCGCTGGAGAAAGTTCTAGCCCCTTTTAAGGTTAATTTTTTTATCCAATGGGGCTGCGGATAGGTATTTTTACCATTGCAAACCTAGTACATGCCCAGGAGCTGGTATCACTCTTTAATGCGGCGCCATATAGGCGGATACCAATCGTCGCAGGTAATTTTGACGCCCAGTTTCCTCCATGGATTTTTAAAGATTTTTTTTTGTGATTTTCGTAAAATAAAGTTTTTGCGAGAAATAATATAAGCATTATTTTTGTAACCTTTTTTCTTCAAAAATTATTGTTGTTTCCAATCAATATGTGAAAACTTGGAATTTTCAATTTAAAATTGAGCCCTCAAAAATAATGAAAACTTTAGACATTCTAAAGGCTTTGCGCATGCGCGAGAATCATTATTATTATTTCCCCCCCCCCTCTGTTTAACGCTCAGTGCCCAAGATCAAACTTGCTGTTGCAATATTTTTTCCTTTATTGAAATGTGAGTGAGGGATTTTTAAAAAGTCGCACTGTTCACCTACTCCAGAGTTTTTTGGCGACGGACTTCGAAATTTTCAATTTAAAACTTTTAGAATCAGTGATTTTAAAAAAAGGCCAAAAACTTTTTTGAACAAATTTTAATAAAACACTCAAAATACTTAAATCAATCATTTAATAATTTCTTCTTTTATAAAGGTAATTGCATGAAACTTTTTTCCCCCGAGTGTTTGTGATTTTCAAAAAATGCTGTTTTTCTGAGAAATAACTTAAATAATATTTTTTGTACATTTTTTATTTCAAAGTACGTTATTTTTGCAAATAGTTTGTGATGTTTGAGAGCATTAACGTAAAAATTATGCCCTTAAAATGAAGGTAATGATTTTTAAAATAATTTAAAATACGTGATTTTACATTTAGCCAAACATTGGCGTCGAAAATTAGCTTTGCGCCAAAGACTTCTGACCTGTTTCGCCTTCGACCGCATCCAACTCAAGGGTTACACTACAAAATTCTGCCTTAAACAGGGGGAAATCAGTAACTTTGGCGAGTAAAAAAAATGCGAGTGAAAGAGTTATTTTTTCGTCAATTTTTCTTTATATAATTTTCAAAATTAAATAACTATATATGTCAGATTAAGATGATAAAATGCATTCAATTAATTTCTGAGATTCATCATCCGTAATCTGTACGAAGACTGAAAAAATTGCTTAAAAATTACGGATTTAAAAATTTTTTTTGTGATTTTCGCATGCACGAGAATCATTTTTTTTAAAGCTCTGTTTAACACTCAGTGGCCAAGGTCAAAGTGCTCTTGAAGTAATGGAGAAAGGGGAATTCCCTTTTTTTTTTCATGCTCTCTCTCATGGCTAAAGCTATTTGCTCTCCATAAAAGTGTTTAATTCATTACAGATAAACGTTTTAAAGTGTTCTAGCTTTTATTTTTTTTATGACAGTTTTCCTCATTCTTAAAGAAAGACTTTTTTTTAAGAAAAGTGGATTAAAAAATACTGTACAAAAATATAATTCTGAAATATATTTTAGTCTCACACACAGTATTATTTTCTTTTTGAATGATTTTGTGCAGTGAATGTAAATAAATTTCCAGGCTTTTTCATTCTTATTTTTAATTTAACATTCAAAAACAACGAAATGAAAAAAGGAATAGTCCTTTCGATAATTAACGGTGAGAATTTTTGTATTTATTTTTTTAGAAAATGGATTTAAAATAATATATATTTTATGAAACTAAAGCAATATTTTTTCCGTTATTCATTACTAGATTAATTATGTAATGACAACACTGTATAATCTGTTTTTTTCTGGATAAAACGATAGATTATAGTTTTCTGGACTATACTTTAGCTACCAGTATATAACGATTCATTGGCAAATGAAAATACCACACATACACACAAACCCTTTGTATTATTTTAAGCTCTAAGAAAATAATTATTGTTAAAATAATGAATATGCTTGGTTTTTCATAATATATTATATCAGAACGTTTTCTTTGTTGCTTTAAATATACATTTTTTTAAGTAAAAAAGAATTGTTTTCTGTAAATCATTAATCGAAATTTTTCAATCGTTACGTATAAGGATTTCTTATAACTATGATAATTAAACCATCTGAACTAAAAAGATTCATACTTTGCTCTTTTAATATTAGTGATTGAATAAATTAAATACCAAACATCATTTATTTGTCACGATTCGGATTTTTTTTTCAAAATAATAATACTTAGCCTATTTTATGATTTCTTCTAAAATGAATAAATATCGATGCATTTTAAAAAAGTCATTGATCATTTAGAATCAATGATTAAAAAAATAAAATGCCAAAAACTATATTTCTTTAAAGAATTTTATAGGAAAAAAACAACTTTTTTTTTTACAAAACAATGATGTTTTGCATATTTTATGATTTTTTCTCATATGAATCAATATCATTGCGTTTTTAAAACTTTCAGAATCAGTGATTTAAAAAATAAAAAGCCGAAAACTTATTTGAATGAATTTTAATAAAACACTCAAAATACTTAAATCAATCATTTAATAAATTCCTCATTCGTAAAGATAATTGCATGAAACTATTTTTCCGTGTGTCGAACATTTAAAAAAAACCTCACAATTTTACTTCAAGATTTAAAATAGTAGTGAAATCTTGTAATTTTAAAAATTTCTACTTCTCTGTCTTTTTTCAACATACAACTATTTTTAAAAAAGCTACATTTTCGTTTCCGGGGCCTAAAAAATTGCAACGAAAGAATTGAAATGTGAGTGAGGGATTTTTAAAGTCGCACTGTTCACTTACTCCAGAGTTTTTTGGCGACGGACTTCGAAATTTTCACTTTAAAACTTTTAGAATCAGTGATTTTAAAAAAAAGCCAAATCTTTTCTGAACAAATTTTAATAAAACACTCAAAATACTTAAATCAATCATTTAATAATTCCTTCTTTTATAAAGGTAATTGCATGAAACTTTTTTCCCCCGTGTCGAATATTTCAAAAAATCCTCACAATTTTACTCCAAGAATTAAAATAGTAGTGAAATTTTGTAATTTGAAAAATTTATACTTTCTGTCTTTTTTTCAGCATACAACTATTTTTAAAAAGACTACATTTTCGTTTCCGGGAAATAAAAAATTGCAACGAAAGAATTGGAAAGTGAGTGGGTGATTTTAAAATTCCCCTGTTTGCCTATTCGAAAATTTTTGGGGACGGACCTCGAAATTTTCAACCATTCTCAAGTGACGAGGACGACACCTGAGCTTTCACCCATCTTTAAAAATTACCACACCACACCAACGCAAGAACAAATTTTGAAAAAGGGATTTTTTATGACATAGTTAAAGAAATCACTCACATCGCACGCATACACACACACACAAGTACTATCGGCCTGAGGGAAACACGAAATTTCCATGGGGATGAAGTTATTCACTCAGGAAAAGGAAAGAATTGGAAAGTGAGTGGGTGATTTTTAAATTCGCACTGTTTGCCTATTCAAGGGTTTTTGGTGACGGACCTCGAAATTTTCAACCATGCTCAAGTGACGAGGACGACACCTGAGCATTCACCCATCTTTAAGAATTACCACACCACACCAACGCAAGAACAAATTTCGAAAAAGGGAGTTTTTATGACATAGTTAAAGAAATCACTCACATCGCACGCATACACACACACACAAGTGCTATCGGCCTGAGGGAAACACAAAATTTCCATGAGGGTGAAGTTATTCACTCGGTAAAAGCCCGTGCAACGCCGGGCTAAGCGGAGAGGAAAGAAATCAAAGTAATTTTGGAAAATAATATTGGAAGTGCTGAATTTGTGAAGATTGAGTGAATATTAACGTCCCACTGTTCAGCTACACGAGGCCTTTTGGGGACGGTCCACGTAATTTTAACCATGGTCAAGTGACGTGGACGACACCTGAGCTGGCACCCCCTCTCCTAACTACACCACTACACCAACGGGAGGACGTTTGTGCTCTCGACATATTTTACGTGCATTTCTCCCCTACACTGCGGGTCTTCAGTGGTACTAGGATCGAGAATTTGTGAAGAGAAGGGAAAATGTTAAGCAACAAAGCCATGACACGCACTCACGGGACATGCACTCACATCGTACGCGTGAAACCCCACAAAACTGTTGGCGTTAGAATAAAAGGAGGAAATTAACATGGGGATTAAGTTATACCCTCGGTATAAGCCCGTGCAACGCCGGGCCATGAAAGCTAGTTATAGTTTAATGCTCAACAAACATTTTGAAAATAATTCAGCTTTTATTAGGTCATCAATATCTGATAGAGAAATAAGTAATCGAATTTTGGCTTTTCATAAACAATTAAAAATACAAATTAATAATAATTTTAAATTTCCACACGTATTTCTTACTCCTAAATATCATAAAGATCCAGTAAAGTTTAGAACAGTTACTAATGGTTTTAATACATATATCAGCAAACCAGGTAAAATTCTACATGAAATGTCACAAGATACAATATATAATCCAAAAACTTCAGCCATTCTTAAAAATAGTACAGAACTTATTCCACAAATTAAAGATAAAAGGATATTTTCAGTATTTAGTTTAGATTTTGAAGATCTTTTTAACTCAATTAATATTGATGATATGATAAAAAAAACACTTGTAAAATTACATAAAAATAATTTGTTTAAAAATGTCAAATGTGATAGTTTGGTTCTGTATTTAGGTTAGTTCTAAAAGAGAATTATATTTATCATAATGGTATTTATTTTATCAACAGATTAAGGGTCTACCACAAGGTGGCCCAGCTAGCAACTGTCTTGCCAATTTATATTTACATTATTTTGAAAATAGTTTCACAGATAACTTAGAATATTACTCTTTTCGTTATATAGATGATATAATCATATTTGGAAAGCAAGACAACTTTAAACCTAATATTAATTTTTATCCAGAATATCTTAATTTAATACAGACAAATAGTAACAATTATGAAGCAAATTTTCTTGATATAGAAATTAAATTAAAAGATAATAAAATAGTTACTAATATTTATGATAAACGAGAAGACTTTAATTTCAATATTATAAAAGTACCGCATTGGGAGAGTAATTGCATTTATCTATATTCAGAAATATTGTTTTGAATTACACACTACGCAATAAATTTCTAGTTTCAAATAAATCAGAAAAAATAAAAAACTATAAACATTTTACTAAATACTGTTTATTTCAAAACTACCCAATTAATTTTATTAATAGATATTTGAATAAACAAATTCTAAATAGTAAGGATTAAATTTCCATAGTTTTAACAGGTTAATATTATAGATTTATTATTCTTCCCAGATAGTTTTAAATACCCCCGATTTCTAGTTTTAGACAAAATTATTTTTTTAATTTATTATAATTTTTAAATCTGTTGGGTTGAAGCGAGCGAACTATTTTTTCTGGCGTAGGAATATCTGTGTGATACGCCCACGCGTGCTTTTCCCGCTTCTTTCAACTGCTATGAACTTTCTTTATGCTGTGTGCAGTATTCGTAATCGTTTTATTTAATTGTCCGTAATAAACTGTGCTGTCCAGAAGAGGTCTGAAGAATTATTTTACAAAAAGAACAACAAATGGTAGCAGAGCGTGGTTGGTGAACTGTGAATTACCTTAGTGAACTGTGTGAACTTTTTGCCAAAAATGGATAAGATAACTGTCCCCAATTTAAATGGGACGAATTATTTCATATGGGCTCTTAACCTCTTGGGACCCTCGGTACCCATTTGGGGACTTTCGTAGATTAGCATTTATTCCAATAAAAAAGGCTTTTTCGACTTAAGTCCCAGAATACCCAATTGGGCAAAACTCCAATTTAATGCCTGCTAAGAGATGTCAGCACCACACTGAAGACAAAATGATTCATACAGCATTAAAGTAGAGAAACTGAAGAAAATGGTGACTCAACCGGCTACTGGGAAGTTGATTCATTTTTTTAATATTAATAAATATAATAATTAGGTTTTTACTGTTTTTTGCAACTAAGAAGTGTATAAGCTTTATTCTACATGCATTTTTAGAAATTTACTTTGGGGTTATTTACGATTTCTTTCACTTTGAAACAAAAGTACCCAATTGGGTACCTTGGAATCAAAGTAGAGTGACGACGCTATGTATGGTTTTCATTTTTTTTAGTAAATCCAAGAATAGCTTGTACAAAGCGATGGTGAACTTTCCGATGTTAATGATAGACTTTGTAAATATTCCAGAAAGCGCTTCTGATTTTAGAAGTTTTTAGAAATGCCTGTTTGAAACTTCCTCGAACAGAATGTCTGTCAATTGATGAACAGATGATGCCGTTCTCTGGCAGATGTCCTATGAGACAATACTTACCATCGAAGCCAAACCCTGTAGGATTAAAAAAAAAATTGTACTTGCTGCACCAGATGGGCTTGTTTGGATTTTTTTAAGTTACACAGGAGCTGATACAGTTCCAGTTGAAGACAAGCAATTATATGGTTTGGAAGGAGCAGTTGTGAAACATTTGGTTGGTACTATACCAGCAGCAAAAGTAACCCATTTATTCACCGACAGATATTTTACAGGACTAGCAATTTTAAATTACCTCGTGAGTAGAAACGTATATTTAACTGGCCGACCGTACTGATGGTGTCGTCGAAAGCTTTCCAAAAGATACTTGTATGGAGTGAGGTTCATCAGTTTCTAGAAGACACGAAGATAGAAAAGCTTGTCTTGTTAAATGGAAAGACAAGAAATCTGTTCTTTTGTCAAATGCATTTGGTATCAAACCTGAAGGCAGCTGTAAGAGGTGGGCGAAAGAACAAAGACAGAGAGCAGATGTCAGACAACCTGCCATTGCAAGGTCATATAATACTTACATGGGAGGTTTTGATATGATGGACAGACTAATCTCATATTACCGGATATCCACACGGACCAAGAAATGGACAATGCGTGTCTTTGCATATTTTTTGAATATGGCCACCTGCAATGCTTGGATTATGTATATTCGTCATTGAAGCAATGTAAAGTTCCTCTAAAAATAGATTTCATTTGATAGACTTCGAGCTTGTGATAGCTGAGAGCTTAATAAAAGCAAAAGTTTCTGAAGAAGCCGTACAGGAAAGACCTCAACGAAAAAAAATCAACGAATTGTTCCTTTGCCTGTGAATGGTGTACGGTATGACCGAATTGGCCACTTTCCGTAACATGTAAAAAGAGAAAATCAAATGAAGTGTCGCTTTCCAGGATGCCCAGGAAAATCCAGAGTAAGATGCATTAAATGTGACTGTGCTTACAAAATAGGAATTGCATCTTTGAATTCCATAACAAATAACAGTTTAAAAAAACTATGTATCTCGATATAACTCTTTACTTTAATATTGTTACATTATATGCATGTAGTTCCACGATACCCATTTGGGTACCACTTAATTAACATAAATAAAATTTTTAAAATGCCCTTTTTATATTTTTTTCCTTTTAATAGTTCCATTTTAAGTACACACCAAGAAAATTTGACAAATATATTGAGGAGTTATTTCTCGGGTCTCAAGAGGTTAAGATGAAGGCTGCTTTGAGCCTGAAGAGATTGGATACTATGGTTACCAACGAAAAACCCGAAGACCTTAGCCGTAAGGAGGATTCCGATTGGGAACAAAGAAATGCTGACGCCGTCTCGTATATAAAGCTATCTCTTGCCGACGAACAGGCGCTACAGTTTGCGGCAGAGGACAACGCCAAAGTGCTGTGGGAAAAATTAGAGGGACTTTCATCGGACGTGCGGAGGACCGCAAAATCGACGCGGGCAATGAACTCAAAAACCTGATCATGAACAAAGGAGAAAACACGGTGGATTACATTGCAAGAACGAGGGGCATCTCGACTAAGTGTCACTCCCTCGGCTTAGAAGTCTCACAGAGGGAATTGGTGTATTATACAGTTCGAGGACTGACAGAAAAATTCACACGCCTGAGGGAAATTTTGAAGATCCAACGGGAGAAATCTTTGGATGAAATCCTCCAAATTCTACGGGAAGAAGAAGCCTCCGTCAACTTACCATCTAAAAATCGCATGGAAGGAATAAATGCTGGAGCATTTTATTCTAGAAAGAAAAATGAAAGACAAACGAGGCTTTGCTATATTTGCAGAAGTAAGAATCATCTTGCAAAGGACTGTTTTTACAAAAATAAAAACACACCAAACAGAACGACCCAAAGAAATAATCCATCAAGAAATCCAGGTACTTCTTCAAATTCAGTTTTCACAGCTTCGAACCACGAAGAAAAATTCTGTGATAACACTTGGATCCTGGACAGTGGAGCATCCTGTCATATGGCCAAAGACCCTGCGTGGTTACAGCAAATAAGTCCCGAAATTATGGACATTTATTTAGCAGATAAAGATTCCAAAATTGTAAGTCAAGGAACAGGTAACGTTTCAGCTAAAACTTTGAGTATAAAACATTGTAATTCTATTAATTTAACAATTACTAATGTCAGTAATGTTCCTCAATTAAGGTGTAATTTACTGTCTGTAACATGTTTAATGGATAAAGGTTGTAAGATCAAATCAGATAATAATTGTGTATTGATATATGATAAAAATAATAAGTTAATAACAAAAGCATTTAAAAATAATGGTAGATTAGAAATAAAATTAGAACCTGTGTATAATTCTGAGTGTTATTTTTCTGACCAATCTACTAATAATTATGAAATTTGGCATAACAGGTTATGTCATTTAAATTGTAAATATATGCTTAAAATGAAAGATTATATTGATATTGATGATGTAAATAATTTCAGATGTGAAACTTTTGATATAAGTAAAGTAACCAGAAAAACTCATCATAGTATTGAAATAAATCAGAGTTCACAAATTCTTGAGTTGCTCCATGCCGACCTGTGTGGTTCAATTAATATCGAATCATATGGTGGTGCAAAATATTTTATGGTAATTGTTGATGATTTTTCTGGCATGTACTTCACTTATTTCTTAAAAAATAAATATGAAGGGTTTGATATATTTTCTCAATTTAGAGCTAAATATGAAAATTTAACCGATAAAAGGATTAAAAAGATGAGAACTGATAATGGGTTAGAATTTGTAAATGAGCAACTAGATACTTTCCTTGCTAATTCAGGAATATTTCATGAAAAAACTGTTCCATACAACAGTGAAAGTAATGGTAAAGCAGAAAGAGCGAACCGTGTTCTTCTAGAAAGAGCTAGATCTTTATTATATGAAAATAAGCTTCCTTTAAAATTTTGGGCCGAAGCTATTAATTGTAGCACTCAGGTATCAAATGTAACACCACGAAAAGGGAAAGAAAAAATCCCATTAGAAATTTGGACAGGTAATAAACCGAAATTAAATTATTTCAAAAAATTTGGCTGTGTGGCCTATTTTCACGTTCCGAAAGTATTGAGAAATAAATTTGAAGTTCCAGGAAGACGGGGAATTATGCTAGGATATGCTAGAGAAAAGAGGGGATATCGAATTTATGATATTAAAAATCAAAAAGTAATTGAAGAGAGATCAGTTAAATTCAATGAATCTTTAAAGGGTAGTAGTTATTTAGGTGAAATTGAAAATGAAACATGGGATATTGACTCGTTTTTTGAAATCTCTCCCGAAATAAACGAGATTAATCAAAATTCAGAAAATACAGTATTGTCTAATTTTGAAATGAATAATGAGCCTGTAGCAATTGAGAATGATAACTCAATTCCCCTTCAGACTATACCATCGCATCAGACAGGCAGAATCCAACTCCCGGTACTTGAATTGAATGATGTACAAAATCAAATCCCTGTTAGAAGATCGGAAAGACTAAAATCTAAGCAGATGTCAGTTCATTTAACGAATAATGTACCGAACTCTTATTTTGAGGCCAAAAATAGTGCTAATTGGGAAAATTGGAAATTAGCAATGGAGAATGAATTAAATTCGTTAGATAAACATAAAGTATGGGAAGTAGTACAAAAACCTGCAAAATCAAAATTGATAAAAACTTAGGGGGTGTATAGTTTAAAACAAGATGATGCTGGGAAAAATTTTAAACACAAATCAAGGCTTGTAGCAGCTAGTTTTAATCAAATAAAAAATATAGATTATTCAGAGTCATATTCACTAGTTGTAAATATTGAATCTTTTTGATTGTTAATTGCACTTGCAGCTAAATTAAAATTAAATGTTAATTTCTTTGATGTAAAAACTGCTTAATTATATAGTGATTTAGAAGGGACTGTGTATGTGTTACCTCCACCTGGTTATGAGAAATTAATTGGAGATGACAAAGTTTGTAAATTGAAAAAGAGTATTTATGGTTTGCCACAGTCAGGTAGAAACTGGTATATGAAGTTAAAGTGTGAATTAGAAAAATTTGGTTTAAAACAATTAGCTTCTGATAATTGTGTATTTATTAAAACTGATAATCAAAGTATTCTTATATTATGTATATATGTAGATGATTTATCTATTTTTTGTAACAATGATAAAATGTATGAAGATATTGTAAATAAGATTAAAAATGTATCTGAAGTGGTTGAAAACAAAACTGATATGTTTTTAGGTATGGAAATTGAAAAACATGAAAATGGTATTTATTTATCTCAGTGTGAATATATTAATTCATTATTGATTAAATATAATCTAGAAAACTGTAAGTGTTAAGACTCCAATTGTGAAAGGGGAAAATAAAAGTTTTTCTTCTACAAATGAATTTATTGACATTACTATGTATTAGGAATTAATTGGTGAACTTTTGTATTTAGCTAATAGAACTCCCCTGATATTTCATTTGTAACATATTACTTATCACAATTTAATCATAAACCAGAGAAAAGACATTATAATTTGGCTAAAAGAGTATTAAGATATTTGATAGGTACAAAAGATAAAAAATTGTTTTATGAAAAAGAATTTGGTATTTTAAATGCTAGTTCAGATGCAAGTTGGGGAAATGCAGAAAATGGAAAATCATTTTCTCGTGGTGTAATCTTACTTGGTAATTCATTAATTTTATGGAAATGTCGTAAACAGAAAAGTGTTAGTCTATCAACATGTAAAGCAGTTATTTTCTATTTCTGAAATTTGTAAAGATAAAATTTGGACTGTAAATTTTTAACTGAATTAAAATGTAAACAATTTATAAATAATGCTGTAACTTTAAATTCAGATAGTCAAGCAGCAATTCAGTGGATTAAGAGTACCCGTTCTTCAAATAAATCAAAGCATATGAATTTACGTTTTCATTTTGTGAAAGATTTAATTGAAGATACTGCAATAAAATTGGAATACATTCGAACAGAATTTTTAATTGCAAATTTTCTTACTAAAGCCACAAATGTACAAAAGTTACAATATTCAATGGAAAAAATTTCATTACTCTCATGATTTTTATGTCACTGTATTTGTTATATTTTATGTGTATTATGTATATGTTTATGATATTGTAATTGTTTGGGGAAAAAAAATGAATCACTCGCAGGAGGGTTGAAGCGAGCGAACTATGTTTTCTGGCGTAAGAATATCTGTATGATACGCCCACGCGTGCTTTTCCCGCTTCTTTCAACGCACTTCTTCTACGGGGACCACTCGATCTATACGCTGTGTGCTATGAACTTTCTTTATGCTGTGTGCAGTATTCATAATAGTTTTATTTAATTGTCCGTAATAAACTGTGAGAGAACCAGAAGAGGTCTGAAGAATTATTTTACAAAAAGAACAACAAAATCATATTATCTTAGAGTCTTTAAGATAATGGCAGTATGTTTACAATTCTTATTTTATTATTTCTATTCTTTTGCTAAGTGCTATTTTTCAGCCATTGCTTTGTTTTGAAATTGTATTTTGGTCCAGAATCTGGCAATAACTTGTTTATTGTACTCAGATTTAGCGCGGGCTCTGTATTTCTGTATGCAATTTTTAGGTAAATTACCTTTTTCTCATAATGTGTGATTTCCTATCCATTATTTCCAATTGGTTTTTGCTCGGTATTATTAACAGAAAGGGGGAAATTTGGCTGGCCAAAATCATGTTCAACCACACTTTTATATAGAGAAATTTTTTTAAGAGGAATTTTTTTGTATACAAGCTGTCCTAAGTCAGCAATGTTGATAATACTGTAGCATCCATTCTTTTATATTTTACTCTGTTATTTCAATTTTTTCATATCTCCTTTTAAATTCTGCTGTCTACTTATCTTGCAATTGCAATTCATTTAAGTATTAATCATGTTAATTCATCTCTCTCTAGTAGAGAAATTTTGATTATACATATATATATATTGTGTTGAATTTTTTCTATCTTATTTGCAATCCTTGTGTTGTAAAATAAAATGCATTTTCATCAATAGCTAAATATCATGGATAAATATAATGGATATTGTTTATCAATATGAGATAAACAATAGCTTAAAGAAGTAAATTAAAAAAATTTTTTTTACAAGTTTAACTTATATTTTGGAGCCTTTACTGTTTATAGATAAATCATACTATTATTTTTTATAAATTATATGTAATTCAATAAGAAAAATATATTTAAGACTAAAGATAATTAAATTGAATTTCTGATAATTATTGCACCTTTTTTGATGAAACATTCCCTTAATATTGTATAATAATTTTTAAAAAGTAGATTAACATGTCAAAGGCACTTAATATAAAGAAAATTTAAAAAAGTATTCAATTTGTCATAAAAAATTGTAATGCAAACTTTTAATATAGTTCATACTAGTATTAATATCATTAATTTGTGATCCAAGTGTTGCATACCCATGCATTATATTTAGCATCCCATATATAGAAGTGCAATTTCCAATAGAAAACTATTCAGCTCTGCAAAACATTGTACTAACGCGTAAAGTTACAAACACATGTTTATTTAGTGCATGGTTTTTTTTCCAGAAAAGTTACAATTTTTTGCAATTTCTTTTTCGATACTTAAAAATAACAAAGGCATTTAAGCATTCTGTATACATGC
>BMAO01039746.1:0-18259 GCA_019973975.1 Trichonephila clavata
TTTCACGCCTAGTTTGACTTCCCGAGCGGTCTTTTTTTCTTCTTGCCGAGGCTAAAATTAGAGAAGAAAAGGCCAAGAGAGAAACGGCTCGATGACGCGAGGTTGTCGCTCCGGCACAACGAAGTCGTTGAAACGTGCTCCCGACAAGTCACTTTGTCACCCGGGCGCTCCAGTTTAACAGACAGAGCCCGCTTTCTTCTGGCCCGGTTCCACTTGAGGCTCATTAAGTCAAATTTCCCTTTGCGACCTGAAACGGAATTTCCTTTTTGCCCGTGGACACGCGATGCTTTCCATAATCCTTCATTTTGAAAGATCGTAGCCATTCTGGTTTTTGGGTCCAGTACAGAGGCGCCATTTTCCCGTTCACTTGTGCTACCCTCTCTGATGTGAAATCCTGTCCATGAATCTTTTTAAATGCGTCATAGGACGAATTTATGAGTTCTTAATGCAGTATTCCGTGTCCTCTTGAATCTTAAATTCGATATCAGAATGACTTTTTCATGTACACTACAAATCTAGAGTTTGAATTAATACAGAGGTTCTTAAAGTTCGAATTTAGAATTACGTGTGTCCACTTACTGTACAATTATAGAATTTAAATTAATATAGAGGATTTTTTTAAAGTTTGAATTTAGAATAACTTGTTCATTTACTTTACAATTCTAGTGATTGAATTACTACAAAAAGTTCTTAAATTCAATATTAAAACAATATTTTCCTTTACATTAAGATTCAGGTGTTTGAAAATTACGAGTTCAGTCGCCAATAGTCCTCATGTAGCTTTATAACGAGACGTTAATAAACACTAATACACTCAAACGTTACATTGAATAAGAAACTATTTTTTCAACTGTGCTACTATCTAGAAAGTAAAAGCTTATTAAAAAAGAGGAATATCAAAAACTTCTTATATTGAAAACTTTTATTAAATATGTAGTATAAAAAAAAAAAAAATGTTACGTTAAATTTTAGGATCAGCAACGAGATTTTCAGGGTTTATTTTCTATTGTATACCATTATACCACTCTGGTCGGTAGCGTATACGGGTTTTTTTATATGTAAAGGGTTTTTTTCTGTAAAGGGTTTACTCCAAAAGAAAAACAATTAGTCGACAAAAAGGGCAGAGCGTAATCTTAACGCTAATAATTGAAAAATTTCTTGGGGTGTGGGAGGGGTTTAAACTCTCAAACACCACCTTGTGTACGCCACTAAGTGTGATTAATGGGCGCATTTAAGATTTTTCTTCTTCATTTTAAGGAATACAATTCAGAGAGAGAGAGAGAATTACAGAAAAAATATATACAATTTAAGCAATGTGTGCAGTTATCTCCAACTCCAGAATATTTTTTCCAATCGAAAAAAAAAATGCTCCAATATTAATATTCTCTATTCTCACTTCTCTATTCAATAAAATTCAGCCTATTTATTATATTAATCAATTGTTTCTGAATCAATTGCGCACACAAGGAGGGGAGGGGCCAGACTCCCCCCCCCCCGATAGTTCTTGATTTTTTTTCGATTGATTATAATCCTATGTGTATAGTACATAAAATTTAATTAAGTTTTGTCAATAATTAATTTTATTTTTAATGCTAATTATTTACTTAATAATATATATTTTTTTGTTCCCGGTGATCGACAAAATCAAAAGAATATGTTTGATGGCGTATTGTGGTATGATATGAGAAGGGTAGGCTTTCGTCCCTGACCCTCCTCCACACACGCCTTGAAAAATTCCTGTGTGTGCCACTCGTCTGAATCAATTTCCCCCTTTTTTTTATACAATACATTCCACTATTCGCTGGAGGTCGCTGTAGCCTCGTGGTTATGGTCACGAACCCGCAGCCGTATGTCTCGGGTTCGAGTCCTAGTGCCATTACAGACTCTTCGCCCAAAGGGGGCCGATGCACGTTAAATCTATCGAGGATCAACAGTCCTCCTGTTGGCATTGTGTGTTAGTAAAGAAAGTGTGGTGCCGTCCTCTCCCACCTGACCGAAGTTGAAAATTACAAGGTCCGTCGCCCAATAGCCCTCGTGTTGCTTTATTGCGCGACGTAAATGTGAAACTCTCGCTCCTCACACACACAATTCGTCTCCTATATCGTATTGCTAAATGGATCTTTTACTTTTAAGATAAAAATTTGCGTTTTTATATTAAGTTTCCAGATTTAAAGGTATGGTATGATGAATACATGATTCATAATCATGTTAATTTACGTGAATATTTGAGCATCTTTCTAAAAATGTATTCTAAATTCAGAGAGAGGTCTTGGGTTTTCACCCTAAATTAAACTTTTGGGAGAATTTCTGAGTTGTGTACTCTATGCTGTTCATCGAAGTACCAGTTATTTACATTTTTACCATGCTTTTATAAACTTGCTTTCTTGTTTGTCCGGGTGGAATTTTGTAATTGATTTTAAACTAACTTCCCGATAAGCTAGAGACTTGAAATTTTAACTATAGCTCAGAAGTGGATGACAATGCATGAAAATGGTTATAAAAACATGGTACATAAAAAAAAAATTTATAATTAAGAAAATTATTTATTGTTTCCTTAGACTCAATCTACATGCGCCGGCTTTTTTTTTTAAATGTATTTTCTGTCGCTCATTTCAGAGCAGTAAACTAGAGAGATTATTCTTTTAATTCATATTGAGAATTCTTCAAAGACTGTATAGCAATTTTTCTTACAAACAATGCGTTCCAGTAGAACCGAGAAACCAAAAAAATTACGAATATATCTATACCAGGACAGTCCTCCTCAAACAAAGTAAAACAAAAAAAAAAAGTTATTGGGCCGTAGTTTCATAACGTAGAAGCAATTTTTATAATAGTTTGCTGTCCAACTAAATTAATGTTCTCACAGTTCATTTTTGTCTTTTGGTTTTCTAGCAAATTATTTGTATGGTAAAAATTTGATCCCCGTTTAATGTTGCTCTGATTAACTTGATATATATCATTAGAAAAATGCATTAAACCGATTGATTTGAACTAGTAGTTTCTGTAGTAACATGAAGATTGTTGATGACAGACTTTGTAAATTTTAAATTGTATTCAAGTGACAAAGGCTTTTCCCCATTCGAGTTAGCTGGAATTCATAGCTTATTTCCAAACGGTCAATAATATTATGACCCTGTTGGTGATATTTTAAAAACTATTATTCCTGTTTGTTTGTGCTTTAGATTGAATCATTTTATCACCGCAATTGTCTGTTATTCAATTCTACTATTATATATTAGTTCATACTCTCCCTATAAATATACATTTATTTAATCATATATCTTGTTCAATTTTCAATCTTTAATAAAATACGTTCTATTCATCCACTCAAGTTCAAATACATTTTTTTAAACTTGTAATGGATGACACTGATGTTAATACAGTTTTTCAAATATTAATTCATTAATTAAATTAAAAAATGAATAAATAGTACAAACAAAAATAATAGTCCGGCAGCATATATAGAAAGGAAATTGTTCGTTGTGTCCCTGTAGCGCAATGGATAGCGAGTTGGACTTCCTAATCCAAAGGTCATAATTCCACCTAAAATGGCCTAATTTCTGAGACGTGATTTCTTTTTTCTATACTAAGAATATTTAATGAATAAATAAATAGTAACAACAAACAAAATAATCTAACACCATATATAGAAAGAAAGTGGAAAATGGTAAGGAAAATCGCTTTCTATTTTGTCAGTTAATATGTGATTCTGTCATATGTATATATATATTTATAAAAGTGTAACTATTTAATAAAAAGTAACTATTTTATTTTATTTTATTTATTTATTTTTTTTTGTGGACCGAAGTAGGAATTGACTAAAAACTTTTTTTTTGTTACTTGTTTTATTATTAACAAAATGTTTAGTAAACCCCTTTTTAGACTATTTTTGTAAAAAAATTGCATTAAGAATTTTATATTTCAGAAATTAAGAATTCTAGAGATTTCTTTTTACAATACTCCCTTCGGGGTAGGGTAAATTTTTTTTTTTTTTGTCTGTTTGAATCCCTCGCAGTTTCCGTTTGTTACCGAAATTGAGGAAGACGGTCGTTATCCTGCTAAGTACATGGTTTACGACACATATGAGAGTGCTCTCCAAAATGAGCATGAAACCAGGATAAGTTCATTTATGTTCAGAAGAGCTATTTTTCTTTCAAACCTCTCTGAGTTGATCTTCACGAAATGTTAAAAATTGCATACTGCATTAGAAAGAAGAATTAAAAAAGACTAATTCTTAACTAATCTCTATCTGAAAGATAAAGTCTTAACCATTCTAATATAGTGATGAATCAGGATTCCGGGTAACTACATCAGTGAAAATTGAAGAATCAAAAACTTCACAAACATGTCAGCGTGTTTGCTCTGAGACCCTCTTTATCTGAGATAGTAGATAAATGTTCGTAAGAGTCTCAGAAATCATCACTGCATTTAACTAGCAAACAAATATTTCATTTTACAATGACGCAGGCTTCATATCACTAAACTGTAAATCCTTGCAAAAGAAATTTCATCCACTAAGATTTGGATTTTAAATATAGTTTGACCAAGCAATATTTCAATACCTTATCAAAAAATCTATTCCTATAGGTTTAAGCACAGATTCACCTACTGAAGCTGAAATATCATTATCAAGTGCAGAAAAATGCCATGGAATTGGGTATAGTATTGATAATTCCTCGGATAATTAGAACTGCTATTCCAGTTTGTTTGAACCACAAAACTGAATGAACGTTCGAAAAAGCAACTCGGCTCAGTGAGTGAATATTAACGTCGCACTTTTCAGCTACACGAGGGCTTTTAGCGACGGACCGCGTAATTTGAACCATGGTGAAGTGACGCGGACGACATCTGAGCTGGCACTCTCTCTCTCTCTCCTAACTACCACACCAACGGGAGGACGTTTGAGCTCTCGACAGATTTAATGTGCATCGCTCCCCTACACGGCGGGTCTTCAGTGGTACTGGCTCGAACTCATGACACGCCAGCCAAGATCCGATACCTTGCCCACTTGGCTACCGCGGCCACACAACTCGGCTCAATCAGAACTACACACATAGAAAGCAACCCGAGTGAATCAAAAGACTTGACACGTTTCCAATGCCGTGTTCAGAAACTATTGAAATGCTTGCCTATTAATGCGTGCAGTAGGATGAAGCATTTTATTCAAACAATAGTAAAAGTTATAAAAAAAATACATAAATGTATTTAAAAAACAGACCGACATGATCGAAATTGCTGATAAATACCCACTTTCTACCGCTATTATTTCGTTTAAAATTAAATTATTATAGTATATACCCAAGAAGGCATGAGCCAACTGGGATCTGGCCATCATTTCGTTCTCGATTTGGCCTCAATAAGACAATTTTTCAGAATAATTTTAATCGCCAATGTTATTCCCGGACATATACACCGAAAGACTGCATTATTATGTCATGTCCGTCGCCAATGTCTAGGCCTAGGCCTATTACCATTACATCCTAATTTAGATGAAAGGTAGCTCTCAATCGGGTTTGTGTCTAGGTTTGTGAGATTGTGAGCTACCCACATTTATTTGTTATTTAATTACCATTTGTACGAGTATTTGATAACAGGATTATACACGGTACTTAAAAGGATCGATGGTGAGGCTTACTTTTCTTTTCGGACCTAGGGTCTCAAGAAATCTGAAAACGTCACTGTGTATACCGTACTGTTAAGGAAACCAAGTGAATTATTGATTCGATTCAAATTATCAACATAGTTCTGGGTCACTAATACAGCGAAGGTATAGACGAGGATTAAAGCCAAGTGACGTTGTACTGATCTAGAATACACCTAAGTGGCTAGCATCAAGTTTAGGTTACGAATATATCAGGGTATAGTTTACAGCCGTATCAATGATACGGGACCCCAAGCAACAGGGATCCGACATGTATAAAATTGTAAAATGTTATCAATAGTTCCATTATAAAGCTCCATTTCTAAGAGGGGCCCCGAAGAAATTTTGATACAGGGCCCACTCAGGTAGAATTATAAATGTAGAATTATACATGATTATAGAATTATACTACGCTAGAATTAGTATAATAAAACTAATTAGTAGTATACATACTAATATAGAATTAAACTACGCTAGAATTAGTATAATAATACTAATTAGTAGTATAATACTAATATAGAATTATACTACGCTTGTAGAATTATAAATGTTAGAATTATACATGATTATAGAATTATACTACGCTAGAATTAGTATAATAATACTAATTAGTAGTATAATACTAATATAGAATTATACTACGCTAGAATTAGTATAATAATACTAATTAGTAGTATAATACTAATATAGAATTATACTACGCTTGTAGAATTATAAATGATTTAAAGATACAGCGTTTAGCAATAACTTTTTATTTAACATTTGTAAAAAATAAAAACAAGTGAAGCAAATAAATTGATATGGCTCTAAAATAGGAGCCGCTAATAATAAATGCAATGTTAAATGTATGCCACAAAATAAGCAAGCTAATTTCTTTGAAAATGTACATAAATGTCGAGGCAGAGGTGACCTTAATGGCCCTATATTCACCTGATTAGTGCTAAAATTACTAAGTAAGTCACTTAAAACTTTCGAGTGTAATTTAATGCATCTGAGGAAAATAGAACTCGTGACTTTCGGTTCCAAAAGCACGTAACATACCACTAGACCAAAATGATCACTTCAGTCAGTACTGGCTTATATAGGAACCACCGCTACATACTCATTAATGGGGAGGATAGAACTCGCGACCCTCGGTTCCGAAAGCACGTAACATACCATTGGACCAAAATGATTACTTCGGTCCGGAGGCTGTTACTGGCTTATATAAGAACCCCCGCTACACATTGTTAATTATTTGAAATGGCCAAATGAAGTACACCACACCCTTTAATCCGTTGCTTTGAAAAATCAAATTTAAAAAAAATTCGAAGAATCATTATTTACTCTGTTTTATTCAGACGTCTTTGCTTAGAAAATAACAGCATAGCTTAGCATCATAAAAATAAATACAAGCAAATTATAAATACAAGCAATTGCGTGAAAAGTATCAAGCAGATAATCATCTCTTATTTTAAAATATTTTAAAAAAATCTGTGTAAGTTGGAGGGAAAAAAACACTTTAGGAATTGAGTGAGTGAGTGAATATTAACGTCACTGTTCAGCTACACGAGGGCTTTTTGAGGACGGTCGGCGTAATTTTGAACCATGGTCAAGTGACGCGGACGACACCTGAGCTGGCACCCCTCTCCTAACTACCACACCACACCAACAGGAGGACGTTTGAGCTCTCGACAGATTTAACGTGCATCGCACCCCTATACGGCGGGTCTTCAGTGGTACTGGGATCGAACTCATGACATGCTAGCCACGATCCGATTCCTAGACCACTCGGCTACCGTGGCCACCTTTAGGAATTGAAAAGAGATTTGAGAGAGATTTATGCATCGCACTTTATATTTTTTGAAAAATTTATTGTGTTGCATCTGATATGATCCAACAGTAGTCTCCTTCGTAGAGTGAGTGAGGGAATATTAACGTCGCACTGTTCAGCCACACGAGGGCTTTTGGCGACGGTCCACGTCATTTTGAATCATGGTCAAGTGACGAAAACGATACCTCAGCTGGCATCCTCCTCTCCTAATTACCACACCACACCAAGTCTCATTTGTAGATCAAACAGTTGCATTTTTAAGATATTAATTACCTAAAAAAATGTCTTGAGTTAAATTTAATGAGGTTTTGAGATCTTTACAAGTAGAAGTCGGAAAAGAATAAGTGCTTAGATGAGTTTCCAACACAAAGTTGATTAAGATCGTATTAATCTTTTGTTTTGACTCTTTTACATTCAAATAATATTTCCAGTCTCTTCCATAAAAATCATGTATGTTATATAAGTAATATTAGTCAAAAATTTGTATTTGTAGATAAAAGATGTAAGTACGTTTAAACATTTTTAAAGTTATTTTTTTCCAGTTTACAAAGAACATAGTCCAGACTTTAAGAATACTTTTTCAGATAAAAAAAAATCCCTTAGGATTAATGTAAATTCCTGTGGTCTTAAGCCAGGTAACTCTTATGATGTTAAATCCATAAAATTTAGTAATATTCAATAAACAAGTAATTGTTTGCATTAATGAAAATCAGATATTTATGACGATTTTTGTTATTTTACTATGAAGCATATTGTATTCACAAATACAATTATTCTCAAAAATAACAAAAATGCATTAAATATTCTGCTCTATTAAAGTTTTGAAGCCAAAATGCAGTATTCTTGTTGAAATATCTTCTGCCTCGAACAAAATTGTAAATTGGACTGTGAGGCATTAAATATGAGACAAAAACATCTTTAAACATATCACAAGTGCCACAGAATTGCTCCTACAGCCACTCCTTTTTCTTTCTAATTGTGAACAAATTCTTAGCTTTCAAAAATCCGCGAACACTGATTTTCTCAGCCTTCCTTAGAAATAACAAATCACACCACTCGAAATCATCCCACATTTTTCGAGAAACTCCATCGCATATCCCAGTGACCGCCTACGTGTATTTAAACATCAATTTCTTCATTAAATATACATAGGCTTCTATCTAATCTCAGTTTAATGGAGGGCCGCATAATAATGACTTCCACATTCTAATCTGCTTCCAGCCTATGTCTTAATTGATTTGTAAGACACATAATTACAGTCCGGCAATAAGGAATTCCATCCGAGAGCCCCTCCCATAGTTGTCAGGCACAGGATTTATGTCTTTCTCGACTACGACCTTGAACCTTAAGTGGTGCAGCCTTAATTCCAAAGCTGCCCGCTCGCAAATTGTATAATAACGCAGCGAAGCCGAGTCTCCGTAATACCGATAGGGCCGATGGTTATCAGAGCTGATAAATTTACTTGTTTTTCTGGGATACAAATTGGCTCTTGTTTTTGTGCGCGTCTTATAATTTGATCGATTAATTTCGGAACTCAACTGCAGCAGTTGATAGCAGGATAGCTTTGCATTTTTCTTTTCTTTTCTTTTATTCTTGTCGGGTTTTATACATATACATATATATTTATCGTTGTTGTAAGGAAGGAATGAAATAAAGAGCGATAACAATAATTGATGACTCACCCCATCAGGAAAACTGGTTGTTAAGTTTTGTTACGTCAAGCGCGATTTCATAGGAATAATGTTATTGGGAGTATAGGGTGAATGTATGATGTGCGATGTTTTGGTAGCTACTGGTAGAAGGTGTTAAAGGAATTTGGAATGCTGAAAAAGAAGCGGTTTTTTCTTTTTTTCAGAGCGATAATTAGTGGCCTATTGTCATTCTGTATTTTATATTTGTTAAGTGTCTATAATGGTACCAACCATTTTTGAACTGTTGTCTAGTTTGCGCTTTTGACTGCTCGATTTGAATTAGTGTCTCTCACGATACCACACAAGAGCTACAGGCCTCCACTCAAGTCTAAAGACCTCATAACGATGAGGTACAATCATGTGACGAGGAGGGTATCTAAAATATTACCATACTTTCCCTAACTTCTTCAAACTAATCGTGAAAACTTTGATGCTCAACTAAACATAGCTTGTTAGAAATTGGAATTATTCAACGCAACATTTACTCATGAAACCACGATAGATCTAAGACCATCGTTTGACTGGAATATCACTTACGGTGTGGTTCGCGAAAACATGAACCAACTGGGCTAGGGTTTGCAATCCTGCGTTATATTTTCAATCCCAGGAATTCGGGATTACATTTTCCAAATCCCGGGATTGGTCCGAAATTAGGATTGGACTATTTATTAAAAATACTTACACATTAGCATAGTTGAAATTGCATAATAAAACATAAATACATATAAAAATTGGCTTAAAATTAATTTTATTGAAACAAATAAAAACAACTTAATTCATCATAAAAAACAAATAAATAGGACATGATGAAATTTATAAAAAAACATTTCTTCACTTCTTGTGTTTCTGTAAATAAAATTTTAAAAACACAGCTTGTCCAGCGTTTCATCGTTCAAGCGGTTTCTTATTTTTGTTACAAATTGATCTGCCGAAGAAAATGCTCTTTCAGATTTTATACTAGTAGGTGTTATCGTCATTAAATAGGATTAGTTCTTTTCCAGGTAGTCACCCCGTCTCCCTCAATTTTCAAAAAAGAGACATTCTTTTTTAATTTTTGATGACAGTGCCTCAAACTTAATAGACTACATTGATCCATATACCTCTTTAATTTTATCTAGTTCTGCTTACACTTAATGGTTTTTGTGTATAAATTGATCCAGTTATTGAATCAGAATGTGAATTAGTTTCAAGTGTTATCCTCTCTCTCTCTCTCTCATGTGTGTGTGATCCAGTTGCATGAGCCTGTGCCGATTTAAGCTCATTTCGGGCCCTGGGCGCAGAAGATAAACTGGGCCCCTTGGCACTGGAGGATCAAAATTTATATATAACCAGAATATCTAATAAGTCCAACTTATCCGGGCCCCGGGAAGCCAGGTGCCTGCCTCAAGCGCACAATGGATAAACCGGTACTGGCATGAGCTGTTAGTAATGTAATGGGATTTGAGTGTCTCAAGTCTTTCAAGCAAGTCCGCTATTAATTAATGGCATTTAATTGAAGAAGGAACTGTGACAATATCTGTTCTCGAGATATTACTTATATTATTCTGTAAGTATTGCAGTGAGCCACTTAGATCTGTGCGAGACATTCTGCCGTACGCGAAATGAGAGCTGCATATATATATACTTATAGCTCTTATGATTGCACAAAAAAATTATACATACGTATTTCATAAACATAACATAAATTTTCCAAGAATCAAAGTCCTAGAAAGTTTTGATGAGGAAAATTTTTTTTAAATGTAATTCGGACAAAAATTAAATCCCGGAATTAGTTATGTTAATCCCAGGATTTCGGGATTGGAAAAAAACACGGGGATTTCGGTATCCCGGGGCTGCAAACCCTAAACTGGGCCTTAGCCTCTGTAGGAGGTCGCGTCTTTTTCTCGATTTGGCATCAATAAGCTCCTGATCCGAATAAGTTTAATCGTCAAATGCTATTCCTGCTCATATTCACCGAAAAACTAGGAATTTCGAACTATACGTCAACTGGCAACACTGCATTACTATATTAAAACGTATTATAAACTTCTTGTAAACTTTACCTCTTAACCACTTATAAACTTTATTATTAAATTAACACGCATTCTAAAAACCACAAAAGTTTATCCTTATTCTATCGAATACTTTTGAATTTATATAGATTTAATCTTACAAATACTCTGTTAAAATTTTTTGAGATTCAATTATCTGCTCGTTTTATTTCAATGTAATTTCCTTTAGAACCCAATTTCTTGTATTTAGAGCACAACAAATAAAAACTCATGGATTTTTACTTATTTTTCTATTAAGGAAAGCCTATGGTATAGAAAAGAAGAGCGAAATTTATTACTTTTTCATCATTCAGTGATCATAACTTCTTTAATTTTGTTTGTGCAGTTTATTCTAACATTACAAAAGTGAAAGATAAAAAAATATGTGTAATAAAATTAATTTTCTAAGTGACTTATTTCGGTTATTTTTTTGATATTTATTTTACATTTTAGAAGTGTAATTATTTTATGTATAAGTTTGAGAACTTCTTTGAAATATAACCTGCGAAAGAACAAATGGTAAAAATAGTGAAGAGAGATATTCATAGATGGCAGCACAAACATATTACAATGTAATACGAGCACTGCAAGTGCATATTGCTCTGTAGAAAATTTCTAGCTGTATAGTAGCAGGATCATATTGAAATACATTAGAGCAGATTTCAATTGAAAAAAAAAACCTCTTTTTTATTTATTCAATTCATTCGCAAAGTTATACAGAATGATCAACACAGTTGATTAGCCCAAAGTTTTAGCTTATTTCACTTTCTCCTTTAAAACTTAATAATTAAATTCAAAAAAGAAAAATTTTGAAATTTTTTATCACTTTGTTTTAAGATTGCCATTTTCGTGAAATTATATAATCGTTTGCTGATTTCATTTAAAGATATACAATAGATATGTAGTATGTTCATGAAGATACCAAATCATAGATGGCAGCACAGCACAATTAAACGCAATCAAGAATAAGCTCGGATTTCGAAATGCTTGTATGTGTTATAAAGCAGCGGTCCCCAAACCCCTCTCAGGTTTGAGTGACTTTCCATCGAAATCACTTTACATTCTATAGAAAATCACATTCATTTTTTGGAGTCTCTTTTTTTTCGAGGGCATATTTTATTACAATCAAATTGAAATTAATCCAACAAACAATCTAAAATATAAACAATCAACATCCTCCTCTCAGTGTGTGGACCACGGCAAAATTATCACGGTAAAATTACAGAGGCGATAAAAAGTTTGTGCTGCACTGTGTTAAAGCTATATGTGTGCATATAAATATTGCATATGTAATAACTTAATAATAACTTAAAGTTCTAAAATATATTTTTCTCTAAATCCTAATTCTGAATACTCTACCCAAAATAGGTTCATTCCATCTACCAATAAAGGATTAAAATCTATCTTTTGACAGATTTATTAATAATCGTTAAAAGGATTAGACCTTGAATTTTGAACAAATTTATGGGCTATTCGAATGGCTTACACGTGCCTTACTAACCGGTTGAAAGTTTTTCATAAACCACTGATGTAATTTCAAAAATAACTAAAATTCCTTTCACTTGAATACGTGATTATATTTATGTATTATATTTTTTTTCTGTTTTTCTTTGGATATTTAAATGCGAAAATTGAATAATTCTCTCTTCAATATTTTTGCTCTTGAGCGAAGCGAACTCTCAAAATAAACCTGATATTAAAATTAAATAAACGATGACATGATAAATATGAAAAAGCTGTGTTACTGACACGACCACAATTCATAAAATGAATGTCATCTCAATGACACATACATACACTCATGTCCATAAATTAAGCATAATGAAGTTCAGGCAAAGAAAGAGACAAGCAAAACAAATTTGACTTATTTGTAAAGTCTATTTATTAAACAAAAGGTAAAGAGCAAAAAAGATGCTATATGTTTGACATAATTAATAAAAATTGCCATTTTTACTCCCTGGAGCAAATTTCAAAAAAGAACCTATTTACAAAAAACAGTATAACATGGTTAGTATGATGGTTAATACGGAGTATGTCTCCCGGACGATGCAATACAGGCCTTACAACGCCTACGCATGCTGAGTATCAAATTATCAATCTGATCTTGGGGAATATTACACCACTCATCAAGCAATGCCCTCCGAAGTTCCGGTAGACAGGTGGGAGGGTTTGACGGGCTGCAATTCGTCGGCCAAGCATATCCCACACATGATCTATTGGATTCAAGTCCGGTGAGTATGCTGGCCAATCCATACGGGTGATTATCGCACGCATGGACGCGCAGAAAACACAAACGTACATGTTGTTCCAGAATGACATCCCGATAGATGTGGCCTGTCATCGTTACACTCTGAACATGCAGGTCAGTTCTGGAACCAAGAATAATTCCTCCCCAAACGAGCCATCCTGCACCACCGTAACGGTGTCGTGTTCTTGGTGGTAACGGGTACCTGGCGCTCTCCATATGAAAGTCCGGCGAGAATCAGACTGCAAACTAAACCTGGACTCGTCGGAAAACATCACACAAGACCACTGTTGCGGTGTCCACAATGCATCTACTCCAGGTTAATCGCAGGCGACAGTGAGTTGCGGTAAGGGGAACACATCTGACAGGCCTACGAGCATATAGACCAATGTGCCCTAAGCGTCTGTACACGGTCTGCCTTGAAACTGTCGTACCGGTAGCTGAAGAGAGCTGACGAGACTGGTCTGATGCTGTGCTCCGTCTGTTTCTTTTGGCAGTAACTGCCAAATACCGGTCCTCATTAGGCGTTGTAACTGGGGCGATGTGTGCTGTAACATCTACTCACATTACCATCATCTTGGAATCGTTGCCAAAGCCTGGAGATGACACTCTGGGCGATTCCAAGTTCCTCGGATACTTCCAGCTGGGTACGTCCACATTCCAGTCGTCCGATAATTCTACCACGTAAAAAATCATCCAAACGCTTCCTTTGTGCCATAACTATGCGGTTATTGCACTGAAAGGCTTTTAAAGCGCTTGTGAACTATTTTACTTCTTTGCCACCATTCCTTATATACCCCTCTCTTACACTCTCGTCATTGTGACGTACTATCCGCGCCATCTGGTGGTTTCCTGTAATTTGCATATTCTTCTTCAAGATGTGTGTGATAATTCTACAGGTGAAATTTTTATTTTAGAGTTCAATTTCTGTGTGATTATGAATTATCCTTAATTTATGGACACGAGTGTACTTTAATCTTATATAAAAGAAAAAACACTTTTCTTTTTTTTCCAGGCATAGTATAATGATTTGATTTTAACATCATGTTTTGACTTCATTTTTATACGGAAAAACATCCTATTTTAGTATATTATTCTCTCATATTAACTCATTTCTCTTCTCATATATATATATATATATTTTAATGTGTTTCATATTTCATCTCTAAATATATTTTTAATCTCTTAAAGTTTGTAAGAAAAACACTGTGTTTATTTATACAAATTTTTTTAATATCTGTACTTGATAAACAGAAGTAGACGCGCATAATAATATTAGCTTATATCTGAGCATTTTTCGTTCGAAAAATTAGTCCTAAGCTCAAGAAACTAGTTAGCACAGCAGGCGAAGAGGTTCTCGCAAATTAAGGGCTGAATACATTCATACCGTCTTATCAAAAAATACGAATATTTCCTATAATTTATTTTAGTTGTCCTTTCATGTCTTATTAAAATAAAAGAATTAATAAAGAATTTAATCCGATGCGGAATTACATTTATTTAAAGATTTCCTTAATTCGGACATTATTTTGAAACAGCCAAGCATACAATTACTTCTATGCTAATTTCTCTGACTACAACAGATCTTTTACTTACTAGGTTGTTTATATTTATGAGAGAGATAATATTTCCCAAAGATTATTTATAGTTCAGTGATTCCCAAAGTGGTCTATATGGACTCCCAGGGGTCTATGAAGATCTGCAAGAGGTCCACGACAGCAAAAAAATAATTTTGTGGTCCATGAAGTGTAAATACGATAGTGGCTCTCATCAAACCAGATTGTGACTAATATTAAAAGGAAATTTAATCAAGTGGAAACTAGACTTACCTATTTAACAGATTTATTTACTAAATTTAATGAGGTTTAATTGCAGTTACAAGGCAACAGCATAAATTTTATTAAAACAAATTCCATTTCAGCATTTCTTGCCAGCATTAAGCAAAAGGAGTATAATTTTGGACGTCACCAACTTTAAATGCCCTTTTTTAGATTTTGAAACTAGGTTTGAGAATGTTTTGACCATCGGATGCCACAGTAGACAATGAATTCATGTGGTCACTTTGAAAAAAAAATGTCAGATTATAAGAATTAAGCTCTAGGAATATGCACTAACGAAGATCTTAAAGTAAAGTTTAGAAACGATGTCAACAGTTTAGCTTTAAAAAGATATACCTGTTATTTATTCCATACTATGGAATATCTTGAGAAAGTTTTTAATTGTTTTTCCGATTGAGAAGGAGTTTCAGTGCGCTTGCCAATCTCCAAAACAAAAAAGCAAGAAGAAAATACTGTACACTTTGTCGTGAAACATAACCTCCCCTAAGATTATCATCTCCCCGTCTAGTGTTACTCGTTTCTGGACGTGTAGGCAGGTTAACGAATTCAAAAGACATGTTTACAAATCACAATATGTATTGATGCCTCTTAATCAAGGAAGGTTACATATACATTATTCAAATTTAAGAACAATAAAACACAGTGGAGTATGAGAGGGGTTACTATTAGCGGAACTACGGAATCAGAACTGAATCCACGAAAGATCAGCGCGTACAATTACAGCTAACACACGTACACGTATTTACAATTTCTAAGTCACTAACCTGATTCTTAAACTTCGGCAGGTCTGTCTTGTTGAATACTTGGATTCCGGTTGGATCGGATAAGGGCTTTTACTCTTGAATTTACGAATTCAATCTTCAGCTCTTCAGCTTTGCTTGTAGCTTTTCTGCACATTAAATTTGTCAACGACTGCGAGTTGATTTTCCGATGCTTCGATTCACTTTTCTTTAAAAATCTACTTCCTCACTTTACAACTCTTTCTCATTTCATTTCATTCTTTTTCATTAACTCGCGAAACCCGAACTTATATAAAATATCTCATTTGCATAAATCACGCTTTGGCTCCCAGTGGAGATTGGTTGAAATAAATAAAATTTGAAAGAGATACTTAGAGGATTAGGGAAGAACTGTACAGATCCGTCACAACCCCCTCGAGAAAAAAGCGTGACTTATTGAAGGTCTAAACGACCTGAAAGAACTCACGTAACATGCCTAATGCCTGAAAAACTCTGAACCTGCACAAAATTTTAACTCTCTAACTCTAGAATTTTTAATTTAACTAGCACACAGAAATGACTACTCAAAAGGGCACTCCACTCTATTTATTTATCTTTCCCATATATTGTCCCTACAGTGCATCCCATTCGGGCGAAGATCAGGGAAAACCTTGGCTTAAGGAAAAAACCCTGATCATGCACTTTACTTAAGTACTAATAAATATAAAAATTTAAATAATATCTTCATATGACATCATTCCTTCATCTCATCACTATGTTCAGGGACTGCTGCCCTGAAAGGAAACTATATCATTTTCTTTTTAAAACATGACATTGAATGCACAGAACCTTATACAACTTACTTATTGACAGAAATATGGCATACATTATATTATATATATAGTCTCATATCAAAATAACCTTCATCTGGTTTCATTTTCAAAAATTTCCAATCAATCGCGCTGAGCTGTTTAATGTTTTTGTTAGTAATCCTAATTACGCCGCGCCCGAAACCAGATACTACTTATACATCTTAATAATTACACACAAAAATATATACATTTTTCACATACAATATATTACAACAAACAATACAAGTAATCTCACATATAAAGCCACGTCTTTAATGTGTAGCAAAACAAATGCAATTCAACAAATGTTTTTCCACAATTTGGAAAAAATTAAATACAAAAGCTTTTTCAATCGATATAAAAATGCACACAACGCAGTGACAACTTTTGCAAATTAATTGTACAAAAAAAATTTTAGACTAGCCCACATGGAAAATACTCTGAACTGTCTGTCAGAGGGAAAAAAACAAATTAGAATTATACAACCTGGCTAATCTTTAGATCCAATCTGCATAGGCTTTGTCTCCAACCACGGCCTCTGTACTGGATGACCTTGTCCTAGGGCTGTCTTTTCTCCGCTCCAACCTTCTGGGTCCTCCTCCATTGAGTCTGCTGTAGTTGATATGCTCCTGCTGGGGCGTTCCTCCTCTGCGATTCCGATTCTGGCTGCTGTCCACTCGACGTCGGCTCCGGAGGTTGTAAGGGCAGTTCCGTTCCTGCTGGACTGGACGGGACCTGTTGCATCTGATTTTTCTCCTCTCCTCTCTGGGATGGTCCTGGAATTGTTCCTTCCGATTGCCTCTCGGATTCCACTTTTCTACACCGCTTTCTTGATGGACGAGACGGCATGGACGAGGACAACTTTCTCTTGTCACGGGATGCAGGCCTCTGGTCTCTTTTTCCTTTGTTGTGTCTCGATCAGGATTCGGGCCTTCCTCTTTTCTCCCTCTCGTCCAACGTGGCTTCCTTTTCCTGAAATTTTATCACCCCCCCGAAGAAACAGTCGATTCCGTCCGCACACGCTTTTTCCTTCTCACCTCCTCCATCGCGTCTATCCTGGACTACATCTCCACTACCTTCCAAATTTCCTGATTCTGATCCTCTACGACAATTCCCATCATTTCTGATTGCACTACTCTCGGCTGCCTATCATCCGACCTGTCTGATGCTACTGCATTATGATGATACTTCCCGCAATTTCCGATTTCGGACACTGTCTTCTGATTCTCTTGATGGTAAATTCTCACCTGATCCACATTAACCGTTATTCTTTACCAAACTTTAATATTACTAAATTATTATTTTTCACACTCAAAACCTTATAGGGGCCCTCAAACTTTGGCATAAATTTACCACCATTTTCTTACTCGCCGAACTCAACGGGTGAGTTTGAACCAACACTAGATCATCAACCTTCACATTAACTTCACG
>BMAO01039747.1:0-60993 GCA_019973975.1 Trichonephila clavata
TACATTCCAATAATGATTTTTTTCTTACTTTAATTAAATAAATGTATTTTCTTATTAAGAATAGCGTTATTATACCTTTGGTTGGATCCTAGCAGGGCACCCTTCTTTTACAAGAACACCTCCAGAAAATTTGTATTTTCTGTTATTATTCTCACAATCATTTAAAAATTTAGCCAAACAATTTACCTCATATATGTAAGCTAATTTTTCATAACAATCAATAGAACTTTCGATTTAACGACAAGAAAAAGTTTTACACTCACGAGATCCGCCAAGGGGGCAACCACCCAGCAGGAACTAAAAAAATAATGAATCTACTACAATGGTAAATACCTGGAAATTTTAAAACGTATTATTAAAACATTATAAATAATCAAAGCATAAAATTTTTACATTCACGTGATCGGAGAATCGAGCTTTTACACGGCAGAAGCTAGAAAGTCGATGAACGGAAAATGTTAATTACATCAAATCAAAGCACAAAATAAAATAAAAATACAATATAAAAAGAGTAAAATAATAATAATTCAAAATTATGAATCAAAGTTTTTAGTTGTTCACATAAGTTAGAAATTCCATAAATCAGTAAATATGTTAAAATGATGGAAAACTTAACAGGAAATTGATACAATATAAAAACTGCAAAAAAATGTAACAATCAAACATTATAATTCAAAGTTATAAAATACCTAATCAATAAATCTCCCCGCCAGAATTTCATATACGAACCTTTCGGCACGAGCGCTATAGCAAGAATGATTTTAGTAGGTTCAATTAAGCCAACGATGAACTTGGCGATTTTCAAAAAGAGGCCAAAAATATCAAAGTAACCCATCCTTGTTTGTAGATTATAGGAATAGGTGCTGCCAACGAAATTGCGCATTACACGTCCGGCCTTGTTTGTTCCTTTTATCTGTCACCATCCTCTTTTTCTCTTTCACCTCGTTAACTCGCGAAACCCGAACTTATATAATATCTCTCATTTGCATAAATCACGCTTTGGCTCCCGGTGGAGATTGGTTGAAATAAATAAAACTTAAAAGAATAATTGAGAAGATTAGTGAAGACCGTACAGATCCGTCACAAAGGGTTTTCTTTCAAACTTCACATTTTGCGTAATATAATTTTTTTATACTCAAATTTTAAAGGCGTTAGGAAGTGTTGAGTAAAATCGAATTTACTAGTAATCAATTCTATTAAGTTAATTTTAAGAGGAAATAGTTTCAATATGCTGGTTTTAATATTCAACTGTTTCATGCTGTAGACAATTTGAACAAAGAATAAAATTTAATTCTTTAACTAGTTAGTTTTAATCAATTAATTTTTGTTAATTGCAGTTACATTATCGTATTGTCATTCAAAATAAGCTTGTATATAAAATTTCAGCTCAACTGAATACTTTAAAAAGTGAGAAAAAAAAACTTTTAAAATTTTGACCCAAGTCACCAAAACGGTGGCTAAGCTACTAAAAATAATGCCAACGCGACTGTATCTATAATTATTTGAATAATTATAATTTATAAATTTATTTGTTTTAAATTATTGCATTGGCACCCAAAACAATCGTATACATAAAATTTCAGCTCAAATGAGCACTTTAAAATGTGAGAAAAAAAGCCTTTAAAATTGTGACCCTAGTAGCTAAAAGGGTGATTAAGTTGCCAGATTTGGTCAACAGAAATGATGCCAACTGGCTGCATCTACAATTCTTTAAATTAGTTTTAATAAATAATTTTTATTAAATTATTGCATTGCCATCCAAAATAATGGCGCATATAAAATTTCAGACCAATCCAGTGCTTTAAAGTGCGAGAAAAAGCTTTTAAAGTTTTGACCTAGATATAGTTACAACATGAAAAGCAGAAAGTTAATTAATTAATAATAAAAGCACGAGAGAAAATATTTGGATGAAAATTTGTACTTAGTTTAGAATATCTTGTAGGTTAATTTTTACATTATATTTATCTTTGACTCAAAAAAATTGATAACAGGTTGTATGTTATTGCGATTTTGTTGTTTATATAAATACAAACAATCCCCCCCCCCTTTTATATTTTCTTATACTTGTTTAGAAATCTTAATACCAGTATCAATAAAAATTGAAGCACTTTACGAAAATCTTTCTGACCCACGAAAGTTTTTTAATTGATCACGATTGCTAGGCAACCCCTTGTTTGCTTATGCGGGTTTATTTAGATTTTATAATTTGTGTTGATTATTTATATTCTTTTTTATCTTTTTCTCAAGCACTCTATCGAAACAAAAGCAATTTAAGCTCTGTCTACTACCTTCAGTTTTATCATTACAGCTCCAAATTTACGCAAATGACAACAAATGTATATGAAAGTATGTAGTATTTGAAATAAACAGAAGTGTTCACAAAATATCAAATAAAGTGTATAATGTTACTCTCATTTTGTTTGTTAAAAAAATTGACAAACCAGAGCAAATAACAATATTCAAAGCCCCTTTTTTCGGACAAAATGCACTTTTGAAAGGTTATGTTCAGTTATGTTTGTACAAAGAGACTTCCATAGCACTTGAATCATGTCCCCCCTCTACTTTACCTTGTGAGGCGCTATGCGCATGTCTGTTATTCTTGATACTAGCAATTTTTGGCTCGCAAATTAAGGCGTGCCTGTACCAGTGTTGAACTTAGGGGCATATATTTCGAATGCATTTAAAAATAATGTGTATGTACAGGGGCGGATTAAGCGGGTGTCAGACGTGGCGCTGGTAGGGGCCCCAAGCTTGGTGAGTGCAAACGCCAGCGACAAACCAACCACGCCACCTTGGAACAAGAAATGAAAAGAAAACAAAGATACAAGGAAAAACCCTCTAGAAATTTATCGAGATGTAAAAGAAATCCTAATGTAGAAAAACTTTTGAAAGTATTTTTAACATACCGATATCAAATGCATCAGGTGAATGATCTTTTTTAGTTTTAAAACGTGTTAAAAATAATTTAAGAAGTACTATGAGAGAAAAGATAAAGTGAACAACATGGCCATATTATATACAGAATAAAATGTTTTGGCCAAAGTAGATATGGCGAAAATAATTGATGAATTTGCCAAAGGAAATCAAACTATGAAGCAAAACTGTAAGCTCTAAGTAAGGTTTATAATTTTTTTTTCTTCAGTTAAGATTTTTCTTTAGCCGATGAGTTTTTTTTTCTTTCAATACATTTATTTTGAGAATTTGAAGTAAGCGAGAGAGAGAGAAAGAGAGAGACTCTCTTTTCACTATTTTAGTTTTTCGACTCTTAAGCCCATGGGCCTCAAACTTTTCACCGCCAGGGGCCTCCAACTACCTTAATCCGCCTCTGTGTATGTATATTATGTATGTTAATACAAAATTTCTTCTTGAATTAAAGTATTTTAAGTAGAAAAATATCAATTGTAGTACTATGTCAGCGGTTAAAAAATTAAAAACAAGCCATACAAGTTCTAGACAATATCAATCGAATGATTTGATAAATATGGTGTGATTGAAAGGAATAAAATGGTTAGATGTGTAATTTTTAATGATAAAGTGACTTCACGTACATATAATGTAAACAGACATTTTGAAATGTTGGATTCTGATCTCGGTATGTCCACAGATGAAGAAAGAAAAATGTATTTTTTACAAAAAAAAAAAGAGAATTTTTCTCAAAGCAGCGTTTTAAAAAGTTTTTTGATTCCAAAAAATAGCATTATGGCTGTTAGTTTCCAAGTTGCCCATTGCATTGTTCGCCACGGGAAACCTTTTTCAGAATAATTTTTGTTTTTTTTTATAAAAAAAAAAGCGATTTATAATGTAGTACTACATTGTTTGTTAATTTTAAAGAAAAAGTCTTGATTATAAAGCGTATAAATGCCTATAAGTCGCAACATAATTAAAAAATCGAGTAATAAAATTAGAAAAAAAATATTTTTTCGCAAATACATAACTACTTAAGTTATGCAGAAATGTATTCAATTGCTTTAGATGAGAGTAATGATGTAAATGATTATATGCATAATTAGCAGTTTTTGCTCGGTATATTAATATGGAACTATAACAAAAGAAGAGTTAATAAAACTAATAGCGTTGAAAGGGAAGTGTACCGGTCTTGATATTTTTAAAGAATTTGATATTGCATTTAAAGAAATGGACATTGACCTTCAGAAAGTAGTTTCTGTAATAACAGATGGGGCATCTAATATGGTAGGGAAAACTTTGGATTTATTCAGTATCTTAAGCAAAATATTTCACATTCTCTGATTGAATCTCATTTTATAATACACCAGAAAGTTTTATGTGTGAAGCACGATTTAGAAACATTTTCCAGTGTAATATCAATTACAATAAAATAATTAACTTTACAAACGACTGTTTGCACAGTTCTTAGAGGAAATTGAATGCAAACATTCAGAGATTTTGACATACAACAACATGCGATGGCTTAGCTTCGGTCAAGTCCTTAATCACTTTGTAGCGTTATTAGAAGAAATGAACCCTTTTTAATTGAAATAAAACAATAGTTTCAAAGAATTATCCAATATACATTGGTTAAATGATTTCTGTTTTTATGTGACACCACTCAGCATTTTAATGAACTGAATAAAAAACTTCAAGGGCATGGACTGATTGTTTTAACGATGTTTGAAAATAATAAAATATTTATGAGGAAACTTGACACCTTTACCAAGGATTTTGAAATGAAAATCATGAAATATTACATGAAATGATATTTGCAATTTCCTTGATTACAAAACTATTTTCAAAACACAATAGTTTTTGAAAACTCCGTTGACATTCAAGAAAAATGCAATTAAAAATATTTAATTACTATGCAAAAAATAAAATAAGCTTTTGAAGAGAGATTTAACTAATTTAAAAGTTTGAAAAATACATTTCACTTTATTTTATAGCCACGTAAAACAGAATTTGAAACAATAAAGTTAAACGAATTTATGTGGCTAGGTATCGATAATTCAGAAATGGCATTAGTTGAATTTCGAAGCAGCGTAGTGTCGAAAACAAAATTTGAAGACTTGATTTTTTGAAGTAGAAGGAAAACTGAGTGAGAGAAAGTAGGGCAGATAATATTGATCCCACAGTAAAAATTCAGTGCCGATTTAAGCTCATTTCGGGCCCTAGGCGCAGAAGATTTACCTTCGCACTGGCCTTCGCACTGGCCTTCGCACTGGCCTGATTTACCTTCGATTACCCTTCGCACTGGCGGATCAAAGTTTATAACCAGAAAATCTGGTTAAGTCTAATGTATCCGGGCCCCTGGGTGCCCACCCCAAGTGCCCAATGGATAAACCCGCGCTGTAAGGATTGAAAATATTATATTAAACGTATGGGATTCTTTATGAAATAATTTTATATCTTTAAAAAAACTGCTTAATGCTCTTATAAAGATGTTTGGGTCCACATATTCGGGTGAAAATTGTTTTCTTCAATGAACTTTGTAAAATCTTATAATGGAAATTAATGGCGTAACTAGGCATCCAAAGACCCTGGTGCAAAAAGAAAACAAAAAACAAACAAACCAGAGGCCCTATTTTATTGGGTTTTATCATTTTATCAAATAAAAAAAGTAAAAATATAATTGTATTTTAAATATACAAAACTACTTTATCATCAACCCTTTATCATACTGTGCAGAACATAGGAAAGCATAGCTACATGCTGTTTACATGTATGTTTATGAGTTCTCTTGTGTGAATTTGAGTGATTACCCAGGTTCGATTTGACACGTGATAGAAAAAAAAATGTTACAAAAAATATGCATGAACAAAAAAATATAATACTGTAACGGTTACATTTAAACTCTGCCTTCCCTTGACAAATAACGACAGCCAGGTGGCGCTACTTGTTCTTGGGGGAAAGGAGAACGTTTTTCCAGAGTTCTTGTTCCGCCGGATGGTCCCCGAGCCATGGATACACGTGGAGTCAGGGAAAGCCTTTCCCTCCTTTGATGTCTTATGTTATTTTGTTTGTGTGTGTATCTCCTTGTGTTGTGGAACTTCATGAACATTAAAATATCTTATTCCTGTAACCATCAAAGGCTACATTATTAAGTATTTCACAACATGGGAGTATTACAATGGCTGCCCAACGTGTTTTCTTTTACCGGCATTTTGCTTTCCTTCGACAAGTAACCACGTGTATAAGTGTTATGTATGTGTCGCCCTGACACTAAATGTGAAAGTGCACGATTTTATTGGAAAACCAAAAGTGAAAGTGTTATGTGTGTGCCAGAGGAAAAAATCATCGATAGTGTGTTGAGTAAAAAGTGAAAATATCTTATGTGAATTCATCTTATGTCATTTAAATGCGCGAATGGTGCTCGCAACATATATATATATATAATCTGTTCTTTTAAAGAAAAATCTCTTTCAGAGATTGTGTGGTTGAAGAAAACGAAAAATTAAATCTGTGAGTAGATGCAACAAATCTTTTGTAAATAATATTGAAGAATGTGATTGTGTATGTTTCTTAAAATATTAATATATATATTTTGTTTCAAATAATTTAATATTCTTGTTTATTCTTATTTCAATCTGCTGTTTAAAATACCATGAAATTTAAACTGTGAAAGATCATTTCTGCTTTCAAACAGAAGCAACTTGTTTAACAATATTCATAAATATATGTGTGTTTTAAAATAATTGCTATATAATAATTTGCTACAAACAATTGCTATATTGAGTAAACGATGAAATTCTTGGTTATAATTATTCGAAGTCGAATAATTTTTTTTTAAAAAAAAAAAGTTCAAATATTAAAAAGAAAAGTATATGAGTATCCACTTCCTTTTCCTGTGCTTGTGTTAGTTTAAACTATGATTCATCCAGAGAATGTGATATGCTGAATAGGCAAATAAATAAAATAGGGAGTAGACAGTTCAAGGTTGTTTGCAAAATGTTCTTTATGACTGAGTTCTATTGATTTTTTTTAATTTTATTATTTTTGTTGTTGCTGATAGAATAATAAGCATATTTTAAGTGTTTGAAGGTATTATGGTATATTTTGGATATAAATGAATGATCATTATAAGGATTTTCACAATCAAATAAGGGGGGATTTACAATTGTCATTATTTAAAGTGTATATATATTGGGTAATTTGAGAACTTCATATTCCTAATTAAGATTCACAGTGTGGTATATTTAGCCTTTAAATGTTTTTCATGTAATAAGTATATACTTTTAGCATAGCATAACATGTAGTGACAGTTTTTCAATGTGCTATTGTGTCTCATAATTAACTTTATATTTTGATACACAGCTGAGTTTGTGGAAATTTATTTAGATTTTCACGGGATCTTTTTATATGTTATGAAATGTTTCTCTTATTTATGTTTTTTTCCCTACAGGGAAGGCAGTTGTTAATGAGTAGCTAATATGTAATATTTGCTTATTGGGATAACTAACTTAATTTACAACTTCCAGTATACATAAAAAACCTGAATTTAGTTTTATTTAAGAGATAAATATGGCTTTCCTCTCAAAGGAAAAAAAGATAGACCTCTATAATTTAGGAATTGAGCTACGAGTTGATGTAACTTCAGATGATAAAATCATCGATGTGCGTGAGAAAATCACTTCATGCTCATTCTTTAAGGATAATGAGCAGTTTGTGAAAGAAATGCTGGATAACATTGTTGATGAACGTAAAGCGCTTGAAGATGAAGCCATAAAGAAAATAGAACGGGAAGATAAGTGTCTAGCTGAGCAGAGAGCATTTGAGCTTGAAAAGCTTAAATTACAAGCAAAAAATCCTCTACCGTCCTTAGGTAATGCCCCTCAAATGGATTCTAGCCCCATGAGGCTCGACCTGAAAACAGTATTACCCACATTTATTCCTGATAAAGATGACATGTCATTGTTCTTAACAGTGTTTGAAAGACAAATGAAGCTTTTAAATGTACCTGCGGATTTTTGGGTATCACACTTAATCGGAGTCCTTCCAAGTGATATTCTCAGATTAATTGCTAGAGAACCAGAAGAGATGTTTAAAAATTATGCCCACATTCGCAATATTTTATTACAAAGGTTCAAACTGACAGCTGATCGTTTCAGAGTTCTATTCAGTAGACATCAGAAACAGGATCATTCCACATGGAAAGATTTCTTTTTTGAGCTCAGAACCTTCTTTGAAGGTTGGCTAAAGGAATTAGAAGTCAACTCTTTTGACTCGTTGAAAGATCTCATCATTGCAGATCAAATTAAAAAGAAATGTAGTCCCGAGTATAAGAATCATTTCCTTGACAGTTGGGAAAAACTTAATGATCCAGTCGTATTAGCTGAAAAGCTGGACTTGTATGAAAATGTTAAACTTCCTTCTCAAAAACTAACAAAACTCCCCAAACCACCAGAGCTAAATAAACCTCGGTTTCCTAGAAACACAGGCAATCCGGAGTTTAGAAAGTCTAATTTATTCAAAGTTGAAAAGAATGTTTCCGGTAACCTCAACAGTACTTCTGTTAACTCTAGCTACATGCCAGCACGAAATATTAACACTGGTTGTCACCCACCTATTTCTTGTTATGGTTGTGGCAACCCTGGATTTATTAAATCAAAATGTCCAAAATGCTTACAAAAAAAAGAGACTACCTCTGTCAATGCCATACAGATGTGCACTTGTCTTACCACTCCAGTAGCTCTACTTGACATTCAAGTTTATGAAGCTACAGGCACAGTTTGTGCTGATACAGGAGCCAGCCAGTCAGTTGGGGGAGAATTAATGTTTAACTTTTTAAAGAATCGTGGTCAAAAATTTACAGAGTTTCACCTTTCTATGTATTTAGCTGATGGTCAGCAATCCACATCCCTTGTTAAAAAAGCTAAAGTGCCAATCACCATAGGTGGACGAACTTTCCAAACCGATTTAGTCTTTTTGCCAAATGCAAAGGGTAACCGCACCCTTCTAGGTGTTGACTTTTTAAGGACATCAGGAATCGTAATGGACATGCGTAATAATTTTTGGTATTTTGGTAACAAACCAAGCTTCAAGATACCTTTCTCAAAAGATGTTCCTTTGCCTGTAGACGACAGCACTGCCAAAATAAATAGTAGTTCCTGTCCCGCAAATTCAATTCTTAGTGATGTTCCATTACAAATCAAACCTGTTGATGAAACTGAGATTGAATATCTCCATTTACGAGAAGAAGAAGGACAGGCCCTGAATGTAGAAGAAAGAAATTATTTGATGGTGCTACTTAATGAAAGTAAAGATGTTTTCAGACCCGGGGGAGAACCAACTCCATTCGTGAAACACTTTATAAACACAGGTGACCACCCACCAGTTTCAACTGCACCTTATAGATTATCTCCAAACCGAAAAGAACTCTTAAGGAAAGAAATTGATAAACTTTTGGCTAATAATATTATAGAAGAATGCGAGTCCCCATACGCAGCTCCAGTGGTTTTAGTGCCCAAGTCTAATGGATCTGTTAGGTTGTGCATAGATTATCGTAAATTAAATGCGATTACTATACCTGACAAATATCCCCTGCCCCTTATGGATGCTCTTTTACATGATGCAAAATCTTCTGCTTTTATGTCTACCCTTGACTTAAAATCCGGTTATCATCAAGTAGAGGTTAATCCAGCGGACCAGGACAAGACTGCATTCGTTTGCTCTTTTGGTACATTTAGGTACAAAAGAATGCCCTTTGGACTTCGCAATGCCCCAGCGACCTTTCAGCGTCTTATGGACCAATTTCGTAATGGATTGCCAAATGTAAATATTCTGGTGTATTTAGACGATATCGTTGTGTTGTCTGAAACGTTTGAACAACACATTGAGGACTTAAGAAGGGTCTTCGACAGACTTAAAAAATTTAAATTATGTGCTAACAGAGAAAAATGTAAGTTTGTTTGCTCTCGTGTAAAATACCTTGGATTATGGATAACTCCTAAGGGAATAGAGGTGGATCAAGATAAAACTGCAGCGATACAAAACATTCCTTCTCCGAGAAATCTATAGCAGCTACAGTCATTTTTACAGACCTGCTCATGGTATAGAAAATTCATCCCGAATTTTTCAGATATTGCTAGACCCCTTAGCAACTTGACAAAGAAAAGTACTGCTTGGAAATGGAGGGAAATTGAGCAACAAGCATTCCAGACCCTCAAGCAATGTTTAATAACCCCGCCAATACTGAAGCAAGTTGATCCTAAAAAGCCTTTTATCATCCGGACGGATGCAAGTAGTTACGCCCTAGGTGCAGTTCTGCTACAAGGAGAAAGTCCCACCAATGAACAGCCAATAGAATATGCCAGTAGACTCTTAAGCTCTGCTGAGAAGAATTACTCGACAACAGAACGAGAAGCCTTGGCTGTAGTCTGGGCCCTTAACAAATTTAGAGGGTATATTGAAGGTGCAGAAATAACAGTGGCATCCGACCACCCAACCATTAAAGTGGCTGATGAGCTTAACATCTCCAACCGGAAGATTAGCCCGTTGGGCACTTCAAATACAATCTTACAACCTGAAGATTGATTATTTTCCCGGAAGATGCAATGTTATTGCAGATATGCTTTCTATGCCAGCATCTAAGGACGAAGAAATTTGTGAATTAAAAACTATAATTATTGATTTCCCGACAAGAACAGCTAATGAACTAAGAACAGAACAATTGAAGGATCCTGAGTTAGAAAAGATAATTAATTGCTTTGAAAACCACAACAAGGGAGTTGACTTTGCCAATTGGACTGGGAGAGGGTACGTGATGAATCAGGGAGTACTATATCGGTACTCACCTCATGTTGAAGTCGATGAAGCTCAATTAGTTGTCCCTACTCACGAGAGAGAGAAGATATTAAAATTGCACCACGATGCTCCCACCGCTGGACATTATGGAGCTGATGGTACCTTTTCTAGAATTTCTTCAAAATATTATTGGACTGGTATGAGGAAATTTATTGCCGATTATGTGAAGAGCTGTTCAGAGTGCACACACATTAGATATAAAGCCACAAACCAGAAACCTGCTGGTCTTCTGCAGACCCCTGTTCCAGCTCAACGATTCGAGAGCATAGCTATTGATCTTTTTGGTCCTTTACCAGAAACGAGATAAGGTATGAAATGGATATTCATAGTGGAAGATTACACCACAAAATGGGTAGAGTTATTTCCATTAAAGCAAGCTACTGCTAAAGAATGTGCTATAACACTTCTAAATGAAGTCTTCCTAAGGTACGGCGTGCCCCGTCGACTAATATGTGACAATGGGACTCAATTTGTAAGTGCGGTAATGCAGCAGTTATGTTATGTCTTGGATATCAATCAAAGTCTCATTCCCGTATATCACCCACAGGCAAATCCAGCAGAAAGAAAAAATAGGGACTTGAAACCTCGCTTGGCAATGATGGTAGGTAACAACCATACATTATGGATTGAAAAGCTACCAGCTATTAGGTTCGCATTGAATACTGCAAAATGTGAGTCCACAGATCACACGGCAGCATACCTAACCTTCGCCAGAGAATTACGAACTTTAGACCAAGTAAATACTGATCTACGATCTGTCATACATAACGATAATTTTGTACCTGAATTTACACCCTATTTAAAACGCTTTGAAGGATATATGTCACAAATTAAAGAAAATATTGAGATGAGTCAAGATCGTCAAAAAACATCTACTGACAAATCACGTAGACCAAGTCCTGACTATAAAGTTAATGATCTAGTATGGGTACAACTGCACCCATTAAGCAAAGCGAGTCAAAACAGGAGTGCCAAACTGATGCCCAGGAGAGACGAGCCTTACATTGTGCTATCCCAGAGATCCCCCACCACATTTGTAGTAGCTAGTTGTGACAAACCTGACGAACCTTTAGGTGTCTATCATGCATCAGCTTTAACACCTTTTCTGAATGTCACACAAACCCAGTCTCCTGTAGTACCTCTCAGGAGAAGAGGAAGGCCTCGCAAACAACCATTGATTCCTAGAGGAACTGCTGGAGAGAATGCCATATTGTCTGATAGTACACCACCTCGCCGAGACGGTCTTCGGCGGTGTAGGGGGAGAATGTAACGGTTACATTTAAACTCTGCCTTCCCTTGACAAATAACGACAGCCAGGTGGCGCTACTTGTTCTTGGGGGAAAGGAGAACGTTTTTCCAGAGTTCTTGTTCCGCCGGATGGTCCCCGAGCCATGGATACACATGGAGTCAGGGAAAGCCTTTCCCTCCTTTGATGTCTTATGTTATTTTGTTTGTGTGTGTATCTCCTTGAGTTGTGGAACTTCATGAACATTAAAATATCTTGTTCCTGTAACCATCAAAGGCTACATAATTAAGTATTTCACAACATGGGAGTATTACAATACAAAATTATTATAATTATCTTTAAAATTTAAAAAAAAAAAACTCTTTGAGAAAGAACAGAGGAGATGGGGGGGGGACAAAATTACATCAGTCTACTGCAGATACTAGATTGCGAAATACTGAAACAGGAAAATAGAATATGAATCATATTGTTACTAAAAATAAAATGACTAAAAAAGAAATAGCAACGTGTTTGCAATTTTTCAGCATCACTAACACTTCAGATAGCAACAACCAATCAGAGGGCTCCAAAAACCGTACCGTCGCTGGTAGCCCTCACACCCGGACACGGCGACGGCACCCCCTTCGGGACCGAAGTCACCGCATTAACGCAACAACCAATCAGGTTGCTCCCTCTCGCCACGTGGGAAAGGTGAAGACAATGGATCACACACAACACTATTCACACTCTCAAAACGTCACGAACAGCTGCTACCCCATTGGGCGGTCAGTACAACCTCCCAAGGCCTCTATTGGCCGAGGGAATCGCAAGTAAATTTCAAAGCTCTGATCATCAGTAATTTCTTAGTTCTCAAGTAAAGTTCCTGTTTTCTTGATTTTTTATTTTTTAATATATATTAAATGTAAATTATTTTATTTTTTCTAACTTATCTTTAATTTCTCTTTTAAATAAATTCTTTCTTAAAATAACAACATGGGCAAGTAATAATCAATCATGCATATTACCTTTCAAGACTAGAGATTAAAGCCCTGACGGCCTAGGTGCTCCAAAAGAAAACTCCGCTACAAATGCATGGTAAGATTTTTCATGGAGCTTGAAGTTTATATTCAAGAAACAGATAGAAGAAATGAAAAAAAAAATTGAAAAATAATATAAACTTTTCAATAAGTAAAGTTCACAGCACTTTACAAACAAAGGAAAGAATTTTGGAGAACTTTCCTATACTTCAAAATTGGCTTTAAATGAGTTGCTCTGTTTATAGTTACGTTGTGACTTTTTATATTTATATCTTGAACATCGGAGAAATTATAACAAGTTCGATTTGCTTGGTGGTCAAGGCCCCCTGAGCTTGAAGGCCCCGGTGCGTGGCTATCTCTTCTTCATTAATTAAGAGAGGAGGCTAATCGAGCTTTTGTAAGAGTTACCACAGTCTACTACAGTGATGGGTTAATTACATCCTGTAGGCTAGACAAGGTGCTCGTGGTAGTCGGTTGGGTCTTCGGTATGAATCCTATTTTTAAAATTAACAAAGATAAAGTTAAAATAGTTAATGATAGTAAATATTTACCATTGTAATGACAATGTATTCTTTTGGACTGCAATGATCTTAAATCAAAGACTTGTAAGTTCTTTTCCCGTTCTTATAAAGCCTCTAAATCTGAATTTTATCCCCATGGTAACAAATTCTCAAATCTTGGTATATTATTGTCATTGAGTTTATAACCTACCGGTGCTGGGGATTTAAAGTTTTCCCTCACCTTTTTACAAATTAATAAATATAATTATTACAAAGGATATACCTGTCAAAAATTACTCTTGCATACATAACCTCTTCCACAGATACTTTTAATACAATTTCTGGTACCTTTCCCATCTATGTGACTATTAAAATCTTTACATAAAATACCAAATTTTGAAACGAACCTTCATCCCTTCTGCCCTGCGACCCAGCTAAAGATGTAGAAGGAAGTAAAGAATCATTCGGCGTGATAGATTTCAATTATTTTATTTATCACTCGACTCAAACACAAATCAATAGAACTCTATAAATAGGATGATCCAGTCAAGCAACAGAGGGAAGAGACGAGAGTCGCGTTTGGGAAGAATGCATAAAATAACCACTTTATGACAAAGGCTCTTCACCAATATTACTTAACACCGTAGACGTATACTTAATGTCCGCTTAACGACTTTAATACTTTAAATATCAATGTAATAAGAAGGTGACAGTAACTGAACTTAAGCAGTCTTCTGATCCATATAATTTATCAATGACAACTTTTTTCTTTAATCTTTCACAAGGCCTTTTCAACCACTTACGGTAATCTTCCCCTTATAAATATCTTGTCTCCTCTGGTTAACTTAACTTCTAACTTTCTGTTATTAATTCTCTTCGCTTCTAATTCAGTAACCCTCATAATTCGCGAACAAAAAATATATATAATAAACTTAATTTGCATATCACGTTTCCTTCTTTAGGAGAAGATTGGTGAATTTTGTTGGCCCAAAGAATAGCCAAGAGGATTATTAATAGAAGGTCGCATATAGATCCGTCAGAATTTGAATATTCGTAATCCTGACCATCCAGGTATGCACTGTTCTACAAAATTTAAGCAACTTTTCAAATTGTACCATAATTCCGAAAAAAGAGTCGACTGCGTGACGTAAAATTCACAATACGGAGACACAACGTAGTACTCAAAGGTTGATGATAGTATAGTAGTCAAAACATGAATTGCACGCATACATTATGGAACAAAGCAGAAAAAGGTTTTATTGGCAGAATAACGTTAGTAAAAAGTATTGTCTGGCCATAAGGAAAACTACAAATCAAGGTCCCTTAATAAGAAATATGAGCAAGAACCTAACTGCAATGGCGTGGGACTCCATCTATTCTTAATCAATTCCACATGATTCACCAGTTCTTGAGTTAAAATTTGCTACTTTTCAAAGAGCATCTGTTTCATTTGTCTGCTGTTCTCCAGAGAATGCGATCTTGCTGCCTGGCATCTCCACAAAGCATTCTACACATGTTTAATCCAATTGCAGATATCCTCACTTTATTTTCAATGGAAGAGACCTTGTGTGGACGTGCATTGTCATCCACAAAAATAAAGTCTGGATCAGTGGGATCTCGGAACACAGAAACATGTGAAGGAGGATAGTTTCATCTCAGTAATGGTCTTCAGTAAGCCACTGTTAAAAAAGTATGAAGCTCTATTCGTCCATTCAAAATAATTTCCCCACACTAACACTCCAGGACCACCCCAATGAGATTCCTTATCTTGATATTGGTGGGATGAAACTGTGTCCCTGCCTCTCTCCATATCAACTAGTGCTGGATAGAATGGTTACTCAGACTGAAACGACTCTTATCAATCTTAGAATGATGAAATTTGTGATTAACGTTCTTTCATTGTGTTCTTGAAACCACTGTAAATAGAGCCACCGGCGAGCTTGCTGTTAAAGGTATGCAGAGTTCAGGGCAACAGGCAAATAAGCTATTTTTATGCAAATATCTGGCCACAGAAAATCGTGATACCTGTCATCCAGTTGCCATGAGAAAGCCATCTAACTTCTGAGTGAAGTAGTAAAGAAGAATGAAGGCTTCTAAAGTTCTCGCAAAATGCATAGGATAGATGACAATTTGTAGCATTGGATTTATAAAATTTGACAAATTTTGCAGAATCACTTAAAGTAGTACACTGGTGTAAGAAATTAAGAGAATTTGCAGACTTGATTAATTATCTCTAGAACTACCGGACCGATTTTAATGAAATTTGATATGTACCTACATTCATACAATACAAAACAAATAACCCTTCAACAATTGCAATACACACACATGATCGTGCGTAACACTCGAACACTCGTTGGAGTTGGAAGGTATGAAACAGTGGTTGCAGAATAAACAAAAGAATGGGTTAATAGGGGGTATGGCCACTTTTTACAGCTATACAGACCTCGCAGAGTGATGTCATACTTGAAATAAGGCAGTTTATCAGTTCTTGTGGTAATTGGTTCCACTCGTTCAGCAACGCTGTTTTCATTTCCTTGTTCGCGGAAGGGGGTTGCGAGTTGCAATTGCCCTTTCCAGAGCATGCCAGACATATTCTATAGGGTTGAGGACTGGAAACCTAGCTGGCCAATCCATACGGTGAATATCCTCACTTTCTAGAAATTCGTCGACCAGAAGAGCTCTATGTGGCTTCGCGTTATCGTCCTTTAAAATGAACTGGGGGCCACAGGCACCCCTGAAAAGCCGAACATAGGGCTCCAAGAACTCATCTCTATACCTCACACCAGTCACAGAGACTCTTTCAAAGACATGGAGAGGTGTACGGTCATCCAACATGATGCCTTCAAAGAACATTAAACGTTTTCCACCATAATTGTCGATTTCGCGGACATTGGAGGGTCCCTGGTTCTCTCCATATGAACGTAAGGTGAGAATCAGTGTTTAGGCTGAAACGGGACTCATCGATGAACATAACGGTCACCCATTGATCCATACTCCAATCTCAATGCTGTCTGCACCATACTGAACGGAATCTCCTGTTCGTAGACGTGAGTGGGACACAAACAGCAGGTCTTCTGGCGAACAACCCTCTCTCATGAAGTCTTTTTGAAACAGTCACCCTTGATACACGGTTTCCTGTGGCAGCATACGAGTAACGAGAGAGCTGAGAAGCTGTAGCCCCTCTGTTACGCCTCGCTATAATCAACAAAGGGTGATCTTCTCTGGCCGTCGTGGCTCTTGGATGGCCTTGCCCAGGCTTTATCTCTATAGATCCAGTATCCTGGAATTGTTTCCATAAGTTACACACGACGCTGGGCGTTAACATGTACTCTCTACAAATCTGGAATTGACATTAGCCTGCTTCTAGTCTCCCAACCATTCGCCACCTCACTCCATCATCTAAACGTTGGTGGTTACTCATTTTTACTGTTACAATTTGAATTGAATCGATTGCTTCAAAATAACACCAAGAAATTCGAAGAGGTGTGTTGGCGAGCGAACTACGTCTTAACTTACAAGCGCTTATAAAGCCTGTTTTTCTGCTGGGTCCACCTATACACACGTGTCCACTTACGTATTTGTCGCACAAGATTTGCATTTTTATCTAGAAGCAGTGGTTTTTCATTCATTCAGTTCAGTTCTTTTCATGCAATTCGAAAAAAATACGCAAATTCTCTTAATTTATTTTATCAGTGTAGATAACTCTGCAAGAATATGTTTACATGTCAATTCTTGTCATTGAATGCAGCAGGAATTAATTCAATTTTCTTGTTAATCTTCTTAACCCACGCCACTTGATCAAAGAATTTTCCTATTACTGATTTCGCTTCCTCTGTGCACACCCACATAATAAGACAAATTTATTTCATTTTCACCAGGATAAATATTGCAAATCACTTCTCCAGTTTTATAGGAGAAGCGATTTGCAATTTAAGAGTTATTATACAAATGGTACATTTTTTATGAAATTATTAAAAATATATCTAACGTTGACAAGCAAAACTGCATCTTTTACTATGTCTATCGATTCGTCAAGTTTTTTTCCCTATTGAGGCTGCATTATAGCAACTTAGCCTTTATAGGCACGGAAAGCCCCCAAATGTGAAAGCCATTTCATGGTGGCACCCTCTAGTGGCTGCCTCGTTACCAAATTTGGACGCTTGAATTAGTTTTAAATTCAAGGTTTCGTCGGATGCTAAATATTGTCGCGATTTAATTTTGCAGAGTACCAAAGCCAAATTAATACTCAAGGGATCTTTTACATGCCACATATTCATATGACATGTGTGCCTACGATTTTCGCATCCAGACAATCTATCAACACCAGCCGGGGTCGAACCCGCAACCTCTAAGCTGTGGAGCCGACGATTCGTCAAGTTGAGAATGACAAAATAATTCAATTTCATTCATTATTTAAAAGGAGTTTTTTTTTAAATACATAGAAATGTTAGAAATTCTATTTCTTCCTTAAGAGATACACGAAAATGGATTCCCTTGGAATTTAAAATTTGCAATTCTATCTTTAAAATGTCATTTACATGATGTGGTGTGGAAAAATGGGATGACAGTTCAGAAGTCCTCATTAGTTAATCGAGATTGAAGGTTCGCCACAGATAACCTTTGCATAAAAAAGTATGAAATATAAGTTTAAAGTAGGGAGTGGGGAGACTTTTAAAAAAAATTTATCTTGCTAAATCAACAATATAGTGAGAAATACTCTACAGTCAACACTGCTTTTACAGAAAAGGTAAAAATCTTGTTCATAACTTTTTTTAAAATGCTTTTTAAAACATTTAAATTTCTAATCTTTGTACAACAAAAAAAGTTCTTTTTAACAGAATAAAAATAATTATCAATTAGGCTTAAAGGGCTTTAATGAACCATAAACTCTCGATCCATATCTACTTTTTACCGTTGGATGTAAATTTTCTTTATATTTGACCATATTTCAAAGAAAACGAGGAAAATGTTACAGTTCAAAATTAAACCAGAAAATTAAAAGTTAAGACAAAACACAAAAATAGAAAAAATGAACCTTTTTTTAAAAGAATGCAATAGTTATGTAATATAAATCAGTAAAATAAGTTGTGAAAAAATATCTTTTACAAAAATCACGTTACTACATCAAAAATTTCCTTCATATTGCCTGTTTACAATGTGCACTCTTTCGTAAAACATTTTTTCTTTGTTTTAAATTATAACTTTGTGTCAAAATCTTATAATGTATATCGTAAGTGTATGAGTATATTTTTTCCCTTATCATTAGAAAGTTTCTAGTAAAAAAAAAAAAAAACGTGCAAGAAAAAACGTTAAAGTTTCACATCAATGATTATCAACTGGGCATGACTAAACATTATGGTCAGTAAAATTTTATATTTTAGTACTATCATACAGTATACTCAGGTCAAAGTTCACAAAGGAAAGTGGACAAGCATTTGTTGAAGATCAAAAACCGAGGAAAATTATGGGATAAAAGGTTTTAGAGAAAAAAAAATAAATAAGCCACTTAATCAATTAATTTTCACACAAAAAACATTTGATCTACATTTTCTAGATATAGATATAGAAACAGAGAAAGCATTTGAATCCTCAGAGACTCTTCTCTTTTTGAACAGTGGTGATTGTCCCAGAGCATACACACAGAGATTATGTCCACCATTAGTGTAAATTCAAAAAGTAAGTGCTGTAATTTTTAAATATATACATTTTTTATATCTCTTTTTCTTAAAATAGATTTATGCTATTCACTTCCTTTTGCTTTTGTAAATGGACTTTCACTTCGATGTATCATTTCATCATCGATATTGGAGTAACATTCTGTCGAAAGTTAATGTTGTTTGTATATATTCTTTACACAAAATGTTTTATGAATATTTCCTGCCTTTGTGTGTGTGTGAATTTTCTTGAGGTTCTTGTTTCCTAATTTTCAGATTCACATAATTTATTTTGTAAATAATCATACTCAGATATTCTGTTTTGTAAATAATCAGATTCAGATATTATATTTTGTAAACAACCATACTCAGTATTTTTTAAGAAAGTTGTTCTATTTTAATGTTTTAAAATAGTCTCAGGATAAAAATGTCCTATTTAGAACAGTTTGGCCTTAGAAGTTAGCAAACATTTTCGCAGTACCGTAACATACACAAAATGGATAGATGTTATGGAACTTTACCAACCTTGTAAAGGGGTTAATGCTTGTTGAATCTGTTGAAGCTCAAAGTCCCTCAAAGTCCCTCCACTCAAGTGGTTCAAAATTATGAGACCTGTCGCCAATGGCCCTCGGGTTGCTTCTGAGTTTGGCGTAAATTTAAATAAAATCAATAAAAAACAAAACTTCGCATAATTTTAAATAATACATACATACATCATTTGAGCCAATACGTCCTTCGAGTTTCCACATCACACCAGTTTTTCCCAATGAAATCTGTTAATTAACAGTGCCTTCTATTCCCTCTTCATGAACAGTAGAATACAGTGGAATTATCCTATCACGATAGTTGCTAATTTATCACCATACTTCCGCGGGGTTCTTGTTAACCTTTACTAAAGGATGAAATCGCTAATTAATTCTCAAAACTCTTCGCATAATTTATGCGAATGGTCTTTTAAATATTTCGTACTTTTCTGTTCCACCAGCGCAAATCTCGCAAAGTTGGCGTAGTTGGCATGAACACGTAAAAAATATTGATAAAAAGTACTTATTAATTTTTGATCCATTTTTGATGTATTATGAAAAAGGCGTTTCTGATAAGAAAAGACTGCGACTGGTTTGGAAAATTCGGAGGTAAAAGGTTACCACAGGTAATATTCCATTTGGTGTCGGTTGTATTATTTTTGGCTGCATTATCGCTTGAGCTGGCGAAACAGAGAGAAAAGTACCAAATATTCTTTTATATTATTCTTTAACTTTCAAATTCTATGAACATATTTGTCGAGTTTTCTTCTTTACTTTTGAAAATACCTTAAGTTTGCTTAAAATTTATACTCAAGTTACTATTACTAATTGTAGTTAATACTATACTTTCTCGCAATATTGTGTTTTCTCATCTTTACAAAGTCAGTTCAATTTTTTCTCTCTCAAATAGTCGGCAGGCATTCCCATTTTATTTATAATTTTCCAACGACTGCTTTATTGCTGTAAATTAATTCTATTTTTTCAAAACACTTTTTAAAAAGCCTACAATGAAGAACGAAATTAAAATAAGTTACAATCTTTTTCAATGTAAAAACTCAAATAAATAAACAATATCGAACATTCATTTGAAATAAATTTAAAAATAAAAATATAGATTAAAATTATTATCACAGTTGTTAATATAATATGATAATTAACATGTTTCAAATGAAACATTACCATGTTTCAAATTAATTTAATATTTTAATTATGTCAAATTTTAAAGTAAAACTAATAAAACAACAAAAAATGTATCAAATAATGTTTAATTATTTAAAAAATTAGAATAAAACATGTAGATAATTTATTTTTACTTTTTATATTACTTAAATAATACTGGAGGAAAAAATAATATGCATATGAACAAAACCATTTCCGAAAAAATGTATTTTTATTTCTTTATTCAAACAAGAGAACCATAACTTATATTCATTTTTAATTAATCATAATTTTTCTTTTTCCTTACTTTCATCCTACTATGCTTCGCTTATTGACTACTAATGTACTTCAGAGTTTATGGAGCAGTAAATTATCCTTGCTACTAGAAAGGAAATAAAAATAATCGAACCCAAATGTGAGTGTCAAGCAACATTTTAATTTAGTAACTGTTTAACGTTGATATCACGATCAAAGAGTCTTTATTTCTTAAAAAGAATGTCTTTAATTATGTAGAACATTTACAACAATTAGAACATTTCTTTACTTTTCTTTCTATTTTTTATTATTATTATTGCCGGAAAAAGAAATTTCAACTCGGAAAAAGATGTTAGGGAAAGAAAAACACCTGGAATCAATTTATAAATGTTCTTTTTTTCTACTTCACTTCATTTGTTTTGTTTTATTTATGTATAAAAGCACTCTGAATCGTTCTTTTTCACGGCTCATTGAAACCGGAAATAAAGTACGAATAATTAATAAAAATTCCATTAATTTAATTTCCATAAAAATTAATTAATTAAATCGAAATAAGTTTTTGTGTAAGTTTAAAAAGTATTTTTTTGTTGTTTTGATTCAATTATACAATGGGTCAATGACGGCCAATTTTTTAAATTTGTTTCTATTGTCAAACAGAGTTTATGAAAGCTATAATGACACTAAATAATGCTTTTATTCTAGAAATACACAAAAAAAAGTTTGACAGAATGTATTGCATTAGAAAATTGTAAGTGATGAAGTTTCACTATTGCAATGATTTTGAATTTGAAACTAAACTTTCGAATAATGCATTGCAGAAATGAATCTGAAAAATTCTATTATTCTCAAAACATATTAAGACTCGTGATGTGGGATTAAGCGATTTACAAAAAATTCCTTGCCTCGATGATGATCTTAAGAATAAAAAGCTCATTCCCGATTACACCCCCCCCCCAACCGATTTACAAAACTCAACAAAGCAAATCTTTTCAATAGAATTTTGAAAAAAGAATTTTGATTTTAATAAAACGGAAAGCGTTTTATTTCTTATGCCAAACGATATAATTTATTTTATTTTGTATAATTATGCATGGTAACCTGCTAGTATTATGTTTTCGTTGTAAAAGGATACGAAAATGGCGACTTCATTAAATGCTTTTCCCAAGTGGAAAAATCGCTTAACCCGGGGGGGGGGGGAGGGAGGCCAAATCACAAAGAAACAAATATGGCAGCCTCACAACCATAGTAAAATTCTTAATGATTTGATTCTATTTCAATTCTTGCTTGTATTCTGATTATGTGTAAATTACAAGAATACATTTCTCAAGTGATAACATTTTGCTTAATTTTTTAATGAGTGTTATTTTAACTCAGTCCAAATTATAAGGGGAATTTATTCTTAATATAAAGATTTTTGAAAATGAAGCTCATTATTGGTGAAAGCCGGTATTTGAAAAGAATTCAGGTGCAAGAATCCTTAAAACTATACCCATCATGACTAAAAATTATAAATAATTAGTTTTAACTGAATTGGTGTGCTAACTGGTTTAGTTCCAGAATTGGTAGAACATATAAAATATTTTGAAATTCTTATTTCAGGTGCATTGTTCTTAAACATCCTTCCAGTATTGAAAAAACAAATATTTTTATATAAACTCTCGAGAATCTTCCAAAATAAATCATAAAAAGTAATATAGTTTTCTTTTCTAATATGCAGTATTCATAAAATAATATAAATTTATACAATGGAAGTTCTAACAAAGCGGTTTCAGACATTTTTTTGTTGTTGTTTATAAAAAAATTATGAATATATAAATAGAATACAAAGCACAGCAATGAAATATCAATAAAAATACTTTCAAATTGCCTAAAGTTAAGATAATTGATTTTTAAACTGACATGATTATTGAAATACATTTAACTTAAAAATCATCCAAAACAGAAGTAGAAGTTTTTCTAAACAATGCATTGTTGCCGATAACAAAAAGATTTTTATTTATTTTACATGCATTTTCGTTATATCTTAGAAGTTATATTTTTATTATAGTTATTTCTTAATTTTAAAAACTGATAACGTTTTTTCCTAAAAATAGTTTTCTTTCTTTGTTTTTTGTTTCATATTTGTTCGTTGATTTTTCATGGTCGCTATGTTTATCCAATACGTATTTGTAAATATTATTTCCTAAAGCAGTTTCTTTTGTATTTAAAAATGTTGAGTAAACTTTCTTTTGTGTATTTCAAGATTTATTAAAACCTTCATCATAACTGCTTTGAATTCTATTTTTGGTGCAAAGATATTTTTCTCACAAACAATTGATTTATTTTAATTTTTACTGATTTTGTAACAGTATATCTTTTTTTTTTATTTCCCCTTATTCTGAGCCCCGTTTCAAATGGTTTTAACTGGAGGGATAAATACAGAAACAAATTCCTTGAAATTCTTTTACTTCTTAAAGAATTTAAGTTTGAAATATTCTGAAGTTAAAATAAAAGAATGTTGTTTTTATAAGCGCATGGTACGTTTTGGTTTTTTAGTTAGTTTAGTTAATATCACCAAATTTTCAACACAGAAACTCATTAGGGTTCCAAAAGTTTAGGAAAAAAATTATTATCGAAATTGATAGTTATTAAATTGAGCTAGATTAATTATTTAAATTAAACATTTTCTTCTCTTTTAATTGTTTTCAATGGATTAGGTGTTTTTAATGTTGTAAGTATATTATCCAAAATACCATATGTCCAGTTATTATTAATACATTTATTAAGGACTTAGTTGCTACTCTCTCGCTTCGTTGGATATTTCATGACATTTTAAGACTATGCATTCTTTTTAGGTTATTGTTATTTATGTTTTAGCATTAAGTTTTCAATTGTATTGTAAAATATTCGTAAGGCCTTCATTCATTGTACTAGTACTAAAAAATGTACTCGACTACCTTTTTGACTAAATAAATAACAATGGTGAATGGTGGTAAGCCTAGGCCTAGACACGGATGACGGACATGTCACTAGGCTCATATGACATATACATGTATGCATCATTCATCATATGTACTTCGAAATTCCCAGTTTTCCTTAGAATATGTCCAGAGGAATAAGATTGGACTATTAAAATTATTCGGACCACGATCTCACTGAGGCCAAGCCAAAACGGTACTAGGCATCCCTTGAGGTCGAAGCCCTGGGTCCGATCCCAGGTGGCCCACGCCTTAAGACGTCCCTGGTGGGTCCCATAACACGGGGTTCAGTAATCTCAGAGTCTGCCTAAACTGCGGTTATACCACGGTTTCCTCGATAAGTAATCGTTGTGATATCACTCCGAGGCACTAAGAAAAGTTATAATTTTTTTCATTTTATGAAATTTAGAATAATCTTTTGCTCTTCAGAAGTGAAATGTACTAAAATATATTCCATTAGACCCCCGAAGCTGCAGTTCTAATTCGTTAAGATAATTTATTTTGAGCTACAAGAACCTCGGATTAGCGAACATTGAACAAAATCTGACATGTGACGGAATAAGAAGAAAAAATTGCCAGTAATCCATTGCGGATTGGCTAATAAAATAATAAGCTTAATTTTCTTTAAATATTTTAAATGTCAAGGTTTGAAGATATTTTATTTTTCTTCTATGACAAACTCAAATCATAAATACAATTCTTGTCAAGGCTGGAATATGTATTATCGATCAATTTATATTCAAACTATTCTATAATATTGTTTATATAATCTTTGTTCTCTTATTTGGAAGCGAAAAACAATTCTTTTTAATAACATCTGAGATATATTATTTGTGAACACAGCTTGTGTGAAAGGGAATTATACTTAGGAATCGAGATAAGAAAAACAAGGAAAATATTTTAGTATTCAAATTTCCAAGAATAAATTGCTTCCCTTAAATTTGCAACGTTTTAACCAGGAGTTTCTTAAAAGTCTTAGTTATCAAGCATAAGTCGATAAGTCGATTTCGTTATTAAAAAATTCGCTTCTCTTTCTTAATAAGAATAATCAATTATAAATAATTCGACAGTTAAATCACTCAAAATAAAAGCGGCAGTGCTGCAAAATTAATTTAATCTGTCACCGAATACTTTTTATAAATAGTTCGAAAAGTTGAAAAAAGGAAACAAAAGTCTCTAGGCTAAATAATCCAAAAGGAAAAGGTGTATAAAGCGTTTTCAAAACTTTTAAAAATGTTTCATCATATCAGTTATACGACGATTGCCATGGAAATTCATTAAAAAATACTGAAAATACTTCTGAAGCCAAAAACAAATTTAAAAATAAAATAATTGATTGCTTTTATAGTTAATTTTTTTTTAAAAGAAAAGTCTACTGAAGTCCGCAGAAAGTTTTAATAAGTACATTTTCACATAAATGTAGATTTGTTAGAGAAAATTAGTTTTACCATTGGTCCTTTTCTTTTAATTAACTCTTAAAATAAGCATTTCATTTTATAAGTTTCATACTAAGCGCATAAAATATATTCATTACTAGATTAGTTTTCATATGTAAATGTATACAAAAAATACCCTTTCTTTGTTTTTCCCCTTCTGTGGAGCAATTCTGTTCATGTGAAAATGAATGAAAAAATGAATTCCAGATTTAACTTAACGTTTGAAGGCAATTGCCATCTCAATGATAAACTGAAACAATCAGTTTTTTCATTCACACTCTTAATAATAAATACTAACCTAGTACCAAGAATTTTTAAATATCATTGTAATTAAATTCTAACAGGCACCATTCTCTCCCTGTTATGGGAAGTGCCATAAAAAAAAAATCTTTGAGCGGAAAACATATGATTGGTCAAAAGGGTCATTTAGTGCTTGGAATAAAAGGAAAAAAAAAAAAAAGATCCCTGAAAAATGCAAATAGTATATCATGAAAACAGAAATATCACCAAATACTGAAAGAAAAATCTGGAAGAATTCAGAAAGTAGTGGAACGAAGCCACAGTTTACGTTATTCGTGAAAGTTATTGGTGAAAATGGATGGGGGGGGGGGGGAGTCATACATATTCTTGTTCATAAATTTTGTGATGGGAAACTCCTCTTTTATTTTATTTCATTAGTCTGATTTATTTCGTTTTAATCTATTCAAATAAAAAAATTCTGGAAGCAAATTTACTTCAAGAGTAGAAAAGAAGCTTTATAGAAGCGTTACTGGGGCCAAGACCACCTCGATTCAAAGCACGCTTGCCTGAATAAAAAAACTCGGTATTAGAAGTTTGGATTTTGTTATATATCTTAAAATGGGAAATCTTAAAAGTGTTTGTTTGATTAAAATGAGCTATTTAGTTTTTACTCCTTTGCTAACGTTTATTTTTTGACACTTAGACATTGGAAGTCTAAATTTTTGGACATTGGAAGACATTTGGAAGACCAAAGAAAAGTCACCACTCTACATTTAGTGGATATGTTTGGGTGTTAATTTTTTTTTATTGTTCTTAATGTTCAGTCTAAAATTCTTCCTTAAGTAATTAAGACTAATCCTTTGAGTAATGCAGGCCCAATAAGAATTACACGAAATCATCACCTCCCATTACGAAATCATCGTGATGTGAGGTTAAAATTTTCAAAATGAGATGTAACAGAAGAATAGTAGAAACGCCGTATCTTCAACTAAAAAATATTTCCCCAGCAGGGATTTTCTGTGATATATTAACATAAAATATAACAAACACAAAATACAGTTTTATAAATCTTTTTACTACCCTCATTAAGTTTATGTTTATTAAGAGGATTCACAATAATTTCTAAACTTAAACCAGAATCATTAAAACATTTATCACAAAATTAACAAAACACGCATAAAGAGGCTGATGCCAATCAAATCTGACAAAGCTCAAAAGTCCTCATGTTGGGGTGCTGTGGAAATTTGGTGAGTAGAATGGCAGTTCAGGTGTCGTCCTCGTCACTTGACCATAGTTCAAAATTACGAGGTCTGTCACCAATAGCCTTAGAGTTATTTCGAAGTGAAACGTTAATGAACATTTACAAAATCACTCAAATTCTTAAAATATTTCTCAATACAGGAGTGTCACATTTTGTTGCTTTTCATCATCAAAACATCACAGCAGTTAATATTTGATAAAATATGAGGTGATATTATTTCTACAATTTGATGTTATTCGAATTAATATTGACGAATATTTTATGTTGATATGAATGTTTTGGAATATAATTCAAGAATTTATTCAATTAAAATTGTTAGAAAATTAATGATCTGTGCTAATATTTTTTGATGCTGAGTATCCCTAAGTTAATTATGTTGAAAAATCCTAAGCAAATTAAAATTAATATCAAATAAGCACATTCGTATTAAAATAAATAACTATTTAAAAACCAATATTTTTCAATCCCCAGCAATAAAACGAATTATACAAAAAAATTATTTTTTTTTAAAAGAAGTTTCTAAATTTTTATTAAATTTAAGAAGTTGCTTAACGCTTAAGCATGTTAGCAAAGACATCAATGCGAATTGAAAAAAAAATATTTATTTTACATAATCATAAATTATGTCTCTTACATACAATAACGTTTGAAAATATATAATATAATTGTAAACATTATTCTTTAAAATATACAATTAAGGCAGGATAATTAATTATTTTTAATACATTTTGTAAAATTGCTTTTCCAAAATATTCTTTAAAAATCTCATTCCTACCAATGACCGTATCGCAAGCGAATTTTAAACTCAGCATGAACTAGATAGCATAATGATAAGAGTTAAATTTGGGGTGAATATCCAACTTTTTTTTTACCATAATCATATAACATAATGAAAAATGTTTACGAATTCATTCACTTTATACTCTATAAGCGATTTAAGATTGCTAAGTAAAAGTGTAATAAAAAAAAAAGAAAAAAACTGTGAAAAATAATTTTTTTTTTTAAAAAATGGAGCAAAAGTATGAAATTATCTGTCCCGGTATGGCACACAAGCATTTGGTGTATAGTATGTAAAAACAATTCCTAATACACAATAAAATTTTTCTTCCTTGTCGTTTGATTACTCGCAGACGATTTCTTCAACGCTTCGCTTCGTTGAGTTCCCAAATCGTATGGGTCACTTGTTCTTAACGTTCGATTAAGAACTGTTCTTTCACTGTATTTTTTTTTTGCGAAAAGCGAAAACGTCTATAAAGAAGCGAATGAAGAAAAATGTAAAAATACTTAATGCGGATCATGGTACCATTAACGGCAATGTGTTCTCAGTAACAGAAATCGTTTGCCAAAAAGTATGAGCGTTGTGACAAGTCAAAGCGTGACTTTACCCACTCCTAATTTTGGATATTTTGGAGAAACCGGAGTATACTATGACAGCGATACTTATACAGGTTTGTTTTCCAATATTTTTGATGTATATATCATTTTCATAATTAATTATTCACACGGAAATAGTATTTTACAAGTGTAAAGTATATGAACCGGTGAAATTCATGAAAATGCTAAATTGGAATATGTTACATTGAATGTTATAGACTTGATCTGACAACTTCTAAAGAATCGAAAAGAAAATAATTTTAAATTTTAACTAAGTATTGTTGATATATTTTTGAAAAATTATATCGTATAAAAGTAGTTAAGTAAAATTGAGTTCGTTATAATTTATTTATAGTTAATAATAACTAGTGGCGTATTCAGGGGAGAGGTTATGGCTCTTTTTTTGCAGCCTCCTCTCCCCCAAATCTAAATTAGAATTTATTATTTTTTTTTATAATTACAGCCCCTATTAGTTCATAATTTTCTTGTTTAAGATGATTGACTGTTCTAAACCGTGATTTTGAAAAAATGCATAATTGAATAATCTTTTTTTCTTTTTTTTTTTATAAAAATATTTAGAGCCGGTTGTGAATTAGAATATACGTATAAAATAGCTTTACGAATTTTATAACTCGAAAAAGTTATTGAAAGGCAATTTTTTGGTGAAAAATGAAGAGAGATTGACATATTTTCAAAACATTCTCTTTTTTAAGAAAAATGCTTCTAGAAGAATAATATTTTGCCTATATATAGCTAGGATATTTGTACATGATTGAAATAGAATTTTTGAAATATATAGTTTACAGAAGTAGATTTATTTTTATTTTATTATCTCAAGAAGAGAAATTTCAGAAAAAAAGCATACACTTTTCTTTTAATTGATTTCAACTCAGAATACAATGTGAATTTTTAAAAAAATATTATTTCAGCTTCTGTTTAAAAATCCAAGCTATATATAGGCAAAATATTATTATTATGGAAGCATTTTTCATGAAAGGAAAGTGTTTTGAAAATATGCCGTTCTTCCTTCATTTTATGCCCAAAACTTGCCTTTTAATAATTTCTTCGAGCCATAATATTCCTAAAACCATTATATGAGAGACTCTCAGTATCAAAAAATTAATCATTTATACGCTTTTTCAAAATCACGACTCCGAACTTACTCAGAAAGAGATTGTACTACTTTTAAGGTGACTAACGTTCTATATATTGTTATAACATTTAATAATAAACAAAATTTGATACCATTTTCTATACTTAAATCATCATTGTCTGGTCTTTAAAATATCACCTCAGTTTGGTTCAATCTAATTAATTACCTGGTGAATTAATAAATGATAATAGAGATTTTAAAAAAGAACACTTTCGTTGACGCTTCAATAAAATATGGAGACGCTACGGCAGTACAAAATTTTTTGTGTATTTAGTTCCTACCCTGACCTAACTAAAATCTTTGATTCACCACTGGTAATAATTATTTTCATGAATATTCCCCAAACTATCGAAATTGAAACTTGAAAAAAAGGATCATGTTGATTTTCTATAATCAGTTAAATAAATTTAATTCTTTAGAGCTTATAGAAACTTTTTGTTTTCAAATCACTTTCTTAACACAATGAGATTTGCATTCTCAAAATCATTATTTGATAATTTTCTTATTAAAATAAGTTTTTTTTGGATATGATTGGTGAAGCTCAGAAAGAAACAGAAATGATGAAATTCAGTCGCAGAAATAAAGTACATTTGTATAACTGTAACTTTTTCCCTTCGAATTGATCTTTACGGTATAGTAGACATCACAGCAGAAAAAACTACTTAAAAATAATTTAACTATTATTTGGAATAAAATAAAAGTATCGAAAATTTATAAAAATAATACATCAATAACAAATAATCATATTTAAAATACATAGGCAAAAAATTTAGCAGTGTGAGTATATTATTTTTCAGAATTGAAAAAGAAATTCAAGTTTTAAGTTGTAAGAAAATACTTTTTTGAAACTATGCAATATTATTGGTTGCCCCCTATTGCAATATTATTGGTTGCAACTGACTGTTTTAAACAAAGTTATATAATGTCTGGAAAAAAGCAACATTCTCTCGGCTATTTCGTTTTATTTCGTAACGAATTTTGCCTCTGATATCAGGATATCTTATTATTACCTCTAATTTAAGAATACATATATCTCTCTCATAAAATCCGGAATCGATTATACTTGGCAAATAAGGCTTTTTTTGGACTGAGGAGGTTTTTAAAATCTATATTTCTTTCAAAAAACACACAATTTTTAATTTTCAAAACTCTTATGAGATCATTTCTGACATATGCATCTGAGACTTGACAAGAACAAAACTGGAAGAAAATCGAATGGCATCTTTTGGGAGAAAAATTCTTCGAAATATACTTGGAGGTGTAAACGAAAACAACAGCTGGAGGAGAAGATATAATTTTGAATTACAAAGAATTTATAAAAAAAACCTGACATTATTAAATACATAAAAACAAATCGAAGGAATTGGATGGCCCATATAATTCGAATGCCAGATGATAAAGTTGTAAAAAAGATACAGCAGTTTTAAGTCACTGAGATTCAGAAGCATGGGAGACCAAGACTGAAATGGACACAGACTCAGTAGAATCAGACTTAGAGATTATAAACGAGAAAACTTAGAGAACAAAAGTGAACAAGAGCTCATCAGGGAGGAATTTTTAAAAGAAGACACTGACCCCGAGGGGTGGCCTTGCCAGATAGGATGATGATGAATTTTGAAGGAAATTTTCATGAAATGGTACATAATACTTAACTGAATTGCAAATTTTAGAATTATGATAAATTATAATTCACCCCTTAAACCACTTCTGTTTCACTTCTGCTTCTCTTTTTTAAAATTAACAATAATTTCATCACCAGATTCAACATTTTTATCGAAAGAAAACACAATTTCTTTCCTTTTATTCCTATCCAACATGTAACGTTCTTTTCTGTATTGTTTGTGATTTCTATACTTGTATGCTTCATTAGCCATTCCAATTGGTCCGCTGAGGAACACCAGTTGTTTCCATCAACATATAGAAATAGTTGCAAATAATTCCTGTTATCTAAAGTTATTTCGATAACAAGTTCACTGACAAGTTTGGACAAACAATTCGATTAACAAGCACTGAAATATTTGAGATATTCTTTACAATTGAAACATTCTTTATCTTCTGATTTACATACGTTTCCCTTTTAACGATTGATTTTGGCTATTCTACATTTTCCTTCATTATAACGGTTTGGATTAGTCTTTTAATATTTTTGAATATTTGGAATTTTCCTGATGCTTTAGGCCTATGCATATAGGATTAAGATATGTATTTATGTCTTGCTTGCAACTTAAAGTATTTAAAACCCTGTTTTAAGCAACTGTATACAGTAGCCAAAAGTATTAGTATATTTACAGTTTTCTATAAAATGTAATGTTTTCGACTAAAAAATTAATACATCGGAAAAGAACTTTTTTTGTAATATCTGAAACTTATTCTTATAGAAATAACATAATCAATTTTTAAAACATAGTATAACTATTATTTTGACAAATTAATAAAAGAAACTATTAAAAAATTGCGCCATTGAAGTCTTTGCATACTTAAAAAATATCTTAACACAGCTTTAAATATTGTGTATTTCTTTCTTAGTTTAGTACTAAGGGAGATATCTTTTATCATCCGCAACAACTTTTAAAAGTCTTGGTATAGATTTTCTCAGTTTCTTTTTTTTTTTTTTTTTTTTGTAATTTCTGCATAGGTACTTACTTTCTTCTGTAATTACTATTTTTACTTCACATTTTGTTTCTATATATCATGAATTTTTACTTTAAATTCAAATAATCACTAAATATGTTCTACTCAGCTTAAATAAGGTAATTTACGAGGGTTTCAAAATTTGGATACAATTATAGAGACACCAGCATCGTACGTTGAGAGTAATGCGCTAGGGTTCATTATCTTACTAAAAAATGAAATCTGCTCCAATATTTAAATTTTAGGTTAATAATTTCAAATTGTTCCTGTAAATATTAAAATAAAGCCCATGATTTCCAATATCATCAATAAATACCAAATTACCTGATCTTGAAACTGATTTACCCCCCCCCTCCCCCACAAGAACACCTTCACCTCTATGTTTCACTGTTCCAACTAAATTCTTAGGATAAAGTTTAAGCAAATTCAAAATTGACAGCAAATTGATTGGGATGATAGCAAGCTTAACACTTTTGATTTGGTTCAACCGGTGTGTAATAGTTTGGGGGGAGGAGGGGAAAAAAGGAATTCCCAAGAATTTTGTTGGAACAGTGAAGGATGGAGGTGGAGATGCTCGTATGTGTGGGTGTAAATCTGCTTCAGGATAAGGCAATTTGGTTGGGTAATTTGTGAATCATGATCTTTATTTAAATATTTCAAAGAACAATTTAAACTAAATTCCAACCAAAATGAAGATAAGAAAGGAAAAAAGTAAAAACTAATAAATTAAGTTCTGATCAAAGACACATATATACAATATTGCTTCAACAAAAACTTATATTCTAAAGAGGTGTAAGATTAAATTATGCAATTCATAAAAGGGTGTGAATATAAAGGTTAGCAACCTTTATTAAGAACCAATGGATATCCTATGTAGCGTAAGTATTATTGATATAAAAATGTTTTAAAAGGTATATTTAACATACTATTGCTAAGCTCTCTCACTCCCTCTCTCTCACACACATATATACATAGATAAATTCATAGGTATTATGTGTGTGGATTGCAATAATTTTAGAATTATAACGGTTATGTTCTCCAAATAAATTAAGCTATTTAAATCATATCATTGAACAGATTGTAAAAAAATAAACTATATAAAACATAAAAATTCTTAAACTGTACTACGGACGCAGGTACGAGTTGTAGTTTTTAAAGAAAAATTTTATATGCACAATCTGGCAAATCTCTGAAAAAATTAGTTTTCATAAAATCAAAAGAAAATGTGTGCTGTAGATTTATTCAATAAAAGAACCTCTACATTTCAGCTTAAAAAATCTCATAAGAAAACACGAATTTGGAACATAATTTTCAATTTTTATCTCAGAATCGAGGTTCTGCAGTAAAACGTGAAAAGATAATTAATTTCAATGTAGGTATTCCTTATATACAGATTTAAAAATTAATTTTTTCCATAAATTTGATTTTACATCCGTATTTATGCATAACTTGTAAACATTTGGTAAAATACAATTTTTTTACCTATATTTAAGGGAAAAAAATATTCAATAGAATTTAAATCATAAGTTAAAAAGCTGTAAAAAGAAATTAGAATTACAATTCCACTAGATTTTTCTTTCAAATCATTTAAGCTCATTTTTTGGGTTTAAAGGTTGTGTTATTGTAATTAATTACTAAGATTATGAGAATGTGTTATTCATTAGATGGATCTCTCTAGCAATGCCCCATTTATTGCTTTCTGAAATAAATTATAACTTTATTTTCCTTGTTTGATTTATGGTTCTAAAATTATGTTGGCAACCTTTTGTCACGAGTAATCTTTCTGAAATCGAATTTTAAACTCTCTCAACAAAGTAAACACTACATAGTTAATTTAGTAAAAATTTGAAAATTTATTTTTATGTTTTAAATAATATTCTTAATAACGGATATTAACAATGAAATCTTAGTTATCAATGACCAATTGAGATAAGAAGGCAGAATTCAATAAAGTCGAAAATTTTAATACTATTTTCAAGCCAGGAATAAAAAAATTTGGTAATTTCATATCAAATTATTCTTATGCTTGGAAATGCTTATCGTAGTGGGAAATTATTTAAATTCACAAAAGAAATTAAAAATTTCTTTTCTTAAATCCAGAATTACTAAAATTTATCTTAAATCAATCTTATAAATAATACACGCCAGCGAAAATTCATCCTAAGTAGAAAGAACTATAACAGAAAAAAAGATTTTTGAATATTAAGAACGAAGCATTAGTTTTATTGTTTTTCTTGTTCTTTTGAAAACAAAGTAAGGTTCCTGTAGTGATTATTTTTTCCGTCTACATTATCTTAAATTTTGTTTATTCATTCCATGTTAACCTTTTAGCTTGTCTTGATGCTTTACCTTTCTTTTTTTAACTTAACTAAATGTGTTTTTTGTCTATTTATTACAATTGATCCAATATTAAAATAATAATTATATTAACCCTATTTTTTCTCCGTAGAAAAACCACCAGTTGACAAAGAACCAGTTACAGAAGAGGACATTCCCACTCTGAAGCCTCCAAAGAATCCTTCTTTGAAGTTGCTATGGCTAGTCATGTCCTCCATGATGGCTGTTCAGGAAGGAAGTTGCCAGTATTGTCCAACCCACAATGGTCTTTATCCTAATATAGACAACTGTAAGTGCTACTACAAATGTATTGAGGGCAGGCCAATTCAGAAATGGTGTCCACCAGGACAAAAATTTGATGTTATGTCCATGAGTTGTTCTTTCCCTTCTAAAACGGTATGTGCAGGTAAGTCATGACAAAAAATGTCGCCATTTCAATCTTTTGTTTTGGTGATAGTTACAGCCAATGACATTTTAAAATAGGGGCCAGCTGGGCCCAGGGTCTCAGCCTCGAAGGGGTCTCGACTCTTTTTTAACTCAACCTCTATAAGATCATGATCAAAATAATTTCAAGCATCAAATGTTTTTTCAGACATATTATCTAAAAAACTGGTGATTTTTAACTATATGCCACAACTGACAACAGTGGTAAGACTGTATTACTACGTTACCTCTATGTCTAGGGTAGGCTTTCCACCTTATACCATCACTTCTCCTTTAGATGAAAGAAACAGGCAATTTGGGCCTTGGTTTGTGTGATTATGTGTCAGGTTACTGTTTGTACTTGTATTTGACAAAGTATGTTATATACTGTCTGCATAAAATGGTCGCAGATGGGGTGCACATTTTCATAGACAGCCTTGGCTATAGCCAGCCATTTTTATTCTTTTCCCAGAATCGGAATCCAAATTTTTTTTTTCTACACATAAGATCGATAATTATGATCAAGATTTATCGAACCTTCTCCTCATTAGAGATACACACATAAAAAAATAATCCTGTTTAAATTGAATGAGAATAGAATATAGAATTTTTTTAAAAAAAAATTCATAATTTGTTTCTTACCATTTTCTTACCTATTTCTCATTTCATTTTAATTCATAAGTGCAGTATTTAGTGTTTCCCCCTAGTTTTTTTGTGTTTGATTCTTTCACAGTAATTGCATACCTTGTAATAAAAAATATTCGAATTTTTTTTTTTTAAATTCAGAACTGCTATTTTTAAAAATTACGTATAGAACCTTTAAATATTTAAAAAAATTATTACGATCTGTAAGACAATTTTATACGAAAAATTAGTAATTTTATAATTCATACTTAATATTAAAATTCAAATGGTGTTACTTAAATTGAAAGTTGCTCAGAAATTAATGATACTTCATTGCCATTTTTTTCATTTTCAAATCACTATTTGTTCATACTCAATTAAGATCAAAACCTGCAATTATAATCTACCACCGTGAAAACCTAAACATCTATAAATTCACAAATATTTTTATAAAAAATTATCTTTGAAATACATCGACGGAATAATTTTAAGATTTAAATAAATTTCAAAGGTTGCCATTTATTTTGATAATTCTTCTTCGTCATGCTTGAGCTAGGAACAAATATGCTAAATAGTACTCGAATGAAGCCATTACGGCATGTTATTGTTGCCACATTCGTGAGAAAATAAAATTTTTCTCTTTCCATTTTGTTGACCTATATGTCATCGTTTCTACTCCTAATTCTCAAATATGACATTGAAATTAAAGTTTAAATGCTTCGTGAAGAACAAACGCTTTAAGCAAATTATTTTGTTTTCGATTCATTCACTTGAATAAGTAATCAAAAACGGATCATAAAAGACTGTCAAGATAATGATATTTTCCATGATGCACTAAATTTTTTTAATGTTAATGTATGTTGTAAAAGTTTGAATTATATCAAAAGAAACTAAGCTTTTTAGAACTGTTAGTTCAATGTGGGAATGTTTTCTGAATTCTATAGTCACTAAATCTGAAAGTGATATACACAATTGCTTTAGTTAAGCATCAGCAATTGTGTGATTGTGATGACACGGCTAACTAATATACATTACAGTGGTGGCCAAAATTGTGGATACTTTTTAAAATTGTTATGTTTTTTACGTTTGTATGTTTATAAAAACAGTTGCGTTGCACAAAATTTGAAGTCATATGTATCATTTTAAAGGAAATTTAATTCTGAACTCAATTCAAGAAATAAAATTCAAATATTTGCAACGCAAAAAAAGTGATGTTGCAATAACTATCGATATACATTAGATATATATATATATATACTGATGATAGCAGTGAGTTATCAGTGCTTAAAAGGGTAGCCTTTATTTTTCATTACAGCTTCACATCAATGTTTCATTAGTCTGAATATAGTTTTAAGCTCTTCCTTCGTTGTTACATGATACCCAGAAACAATTTTATCCTCAATCAGTTCCTTTTTATTTCATGGGACAAGAGTCTTCAAACGGTACCTCAAGTTAGAGATAGAATTGAATTCAGCACTGTTTCCTGGCCAGGACAACAATGATATCTAGTCAAAGAACAATACCCTCAAATAAAAGAGTAGATTGGACACCTAGTAAGATATGTGTGGTGAGAAAATGGTCTTTCCTCTGTTAAAATTGCAAAACAGGTGGGTGGCTCAGTGGAGACTGAAAGTTTTGGTTAAAATTTCAGGTGAGAAATTTAGTAAAAAACAAAGCAGGAAAGGGCCGAAAAGTTGCAACTCATCTGTTGATGACAGAAGAACAAAAATACTATGTCTCAAAAATAAAAGAATGTCATCAACGATCGTCAGAAGTTGTCTGAATGATGCTGGTGTCTGTCAGTTCAAAAACAATCAGGAGAAGATTAGCAGATGATAGACTAAGAGGTAGAATTCCACGAAAAAAAGTCTTATCTCAATTTACAGCAGCACTAAATAAGACTACAGGGGTCAAAGTAATACATTAATTGTACAAATGATTAGTGATCACAAGTTATATGTAGGGATGAAACTAAGATATTGTTTTTCGGTAGTGATGGCCGAAAATTTGTATGACGTAGAATAGGAGGAAATGCTACATCCTGACTGCATCCAGGCAACCCATATAGTTTTATGATTTGGTTATGCATATCAGCCGATGGTCGCCTTCATACCATTGATGTATTCTGAATATCAGAAAATACATTGACATTATTCAAGAACCCAAACGTCTGCCTTTCTATTTATTGTGGGTAAAAGGCATCTATTTACCAACAATGCTTCATTTATTTTCCCGCAGATTCTACTCTTGCCCCATTGTAAAGTAATCAAAAGACTGGTATAGTTCAAAGATCATTGAATTGTTGTCCTGTCCAGGACCCTCAATCCTATCGAAAAGACGTATCGTTTCAAAACTCATGTCCGCATGAGATACCCTTGAAATAAAAAGGAACTGAGGATAAAAAATTTTTCCTGGCATCATGTAATAACGAAGGAAAAACTTAAAACTATTTGCAGATCAATGAAACATCGATGTGAATCTGTAATGAAAAATAAAGGCTACCCTTTTAAGCACTGATAACTCACTGCTATCATCAGTATCTAATGTATATCGATAGTTACTGCAGCATAGCGTTTTTTTGCGTTGCAAATATTTGAATTTTGTTTTGAGTTCAGAATTAACTCCTCTTTAAAATGATATATACGACTTCGAACTTTGTGCAACGTAACCGTTTTTATAAGCATACAAACGTAAAAAACATAAAAATTTTAAAAAGTGTCCCCAATTTTGGCCACCACTGTAATGTTTATTTACAGACATAATAACACAGAAAAGAATTCGAAAAGAAATAAGTATCGTGGTATATGACTACATTCAAACCGACTAGCTGTTGCTAGCCGTCGGATTAGGATTATACTAAAAATCCTTCTATGAGTCAGCGTTGTTAATCCGTTACAACTCTATCTTTATAATTTACATTGGAAACTATTGGATTTAAATTGTAAGCTGAGTTATATATACTGCTAGAGAGCATCATTTCTTAAAATAGCGATATATTTTAAGAAAAAAAGTTATTCTGGTGCTGCTTAGTTATTATCTCGATCAAAACTATTCTTTATTCTATGCTCCGTAGTAAAATTCTAAAAGAACAAAGCATTCAATTTATTTGTCTTTATCTTTTAGTTCCACAACTTAATATTTTTTCTCTCTTTATATATGTAATTACAAATTAAAATGTATAGTTCCATATACACATTAAATATAAATACACACACAATTTTGGTAATATTATAGAAGCATTCTCCTATCCGAAAAAATACATTTGTAGCTGTTTATAAGAGTCCCGATAAAGCCAGTTTAAAAAAAAAACAGATTGATGATCAAAAGATCGTAAATTTATGTCAGGTACTTGCCAACCACCATTGGAAATAATTTGAACAGTTGCCTTCCAAGCAGGGGCGTAACTACCACCTTATCAGCCGTATCAATGATACGGGGCTCCCCGAGCTACAGGGACTTCAACATGTGTAACTACAGTCCCACTAACAGGGTTTTCATATCTAAAAAAGGGCCCCAAAGGAATTTTGATACAAGGTCTACTCAGAACTAGCTACGCGAGTGTGTATGTGTGCCTCTGGAATTATTCTTCAATATCTTCACATAGCTTAGCACAGTGTGTCGTAAAAATTAAAAAGTAGCAAATAAGATGTCATTTTTTGTTGTTGTTGAGATTTTTCCAGATATATATTGCAATGCAAACATTACAAAAATGCTGCTGAATGCAATTCTTCATATAAATGGAAATTTAAAACAAGAATAAGAAAAAAAGTAAAGTAAGTGGGAAAAAAGAAAGAATTGCAAAATATTAACGAATTTTCTTTTTGCATTCGAAATTTCATTTTTTAAAGAAAGTGGCACAGTTTTTTTATTGTTGTACATTGTTTTTCGTTTCATTCTCTACATAGAACCTTTTCTATGCTTGTTTAATACACTTGTAACTTCAGTAATTTTTCAAAAAGTGAAATTTTATGAAAAACGTAGTGTATGATAAAAAAAACTCGCAATACATTTTAATTTCTTAAAAATATCATACGGATATAAAATTTCGACAACTTTCAAAGCCTTTGTTCAGATGCACTACGCAATTGCATTTAATTTTTTTTTCTTCAGAATCCTGAATTAAAAAAAAAAATTTAAATAAGGAAAAATGTTTCTTTGCATATCTTAATCAATCTAATATTGCAAGTAGAAATTTTGTATTATCTATTTATTATCACCGTCCTTGCCTACTTAACTCAAGAAATCAATTTAATCCTTAAGAAAGATAGCAACAAAAAATTGTGCTTTAAATTTGTCGTAGTCTATCACTACCCCTATGATTATTAACTCCCCTTCGCGTATTATCTAAATCTGAATATGTTGGATCCATAATTAATTACAACTTATTTAATAAATCAATCTTATTTATTGACCTTTCTTAATTGAGAGATTACACAAATACTATTCAAACCTTAAGATCAACAAAATATAGTGGAATAAGAGAGGAATTCGATTATGAACGACGGAATCCTAACTGAATCCACGGAGAACGACGCGTACAATCAAGCTACACATTTATATTTAATTTATGAAATCAACTGACCTGATACCTTTTCTTAAGGCAGGTTCTTCTATATCTGGATTACTTTAATGAGCGGCTTCAATCTCAGCTATCTCTCAGTTCCGTCCCGAACCGATTTAAGGAATACTTTTCAATAGTCTTCTCCCGACGAATATATTTCCACTAGAAAAACTACTCTCTCAAAATCATCCTCTTTTTTCTCTTCATTTCATTTCTCCCTTTTATATCCTTTTCGAACTCGCTAAACCCGAAAATATCTCGTTTGCATAAGTCACACTTTTGGCTCCCGATGGAGATTGGTTGAAATAAATAAAATATAGAATTTAAGAGAAGGTTAGTGAAACGCGTAAGCACCCGTCACAAATTCTTATAAGCTCGTATAAAATTAATTATTATTTTTTTTTACATAGTAGTTGATTTATTTCCTTGATTTATAAATTAGAAACCTCAGAACTATTTGAAAATATATTCAATTGATTGCGATTTTAAAGTAATTGGGAGTGAGCCATTTTGTTATTGATATTGTTGTGAATTCTTCAAAGGGTTTCTTCTTAATTTGGCTACTTTCCAATGGTTTTTGTTTAACATTAAGTGCTTTTGATTTTGTATTACATTATCCTTATTATCTTCATCCCGTGTACAAATAACTTTTACATAATATTAAATCTGAGAAAGGAATTATATAAATTATTTTTAGTTAGAGCTTTTTCCATCAAAGTTCTGAAAAATATTCTCGTTACTAAATAAGTTTAATAAAGCTATTCTCGTTACTAAATAAGTTTAAAAAATATTCTCGTTACTAAATAAGTTAAAAAAATATTCTCGTTACTAAATATGTTTAATTAAACACGCTAATTTTCTAAGAAAAAATAGAGGTTACTCTAAGCTTTTTGAATGTGTCATTAAAATTCTTAATTTATAATCTTATTTTATTCATTTGTTTTGGTGAAAAAGAATGATGTGTAATGATGCATATAATATAAAAACTTTAAATTCTACGTTTTATATTTCAATCATAGAGAGAAATCTTATATAAAGAACATTCACCTCAACGTAACATCCTGTATTTTAATAAGTTTTCAAAATAAATAAATAAATAAATAAATTCATCACTTCAAAATTTATTAAAAAAATATTACCTTTATACGTGTACTTAAAAATCAGTAATATTATGAACGAATAGTCTATTGTATAACTCTCATTTGGGTGAAAGAAAAATAAACCTGAATAGGTTTTCTCCATCATATGTTAATTATTAGTCAATGTGTAACATTTTGATATGCTTCATTGCAGAAATAAGGAGGAAAAAGCTTTTTTGAAAGAAACACCTGCCATTGAAGCTAATTACTGATCCATCGATATACTGACAGGTGCTACAGGAAGAGAAGCATAAAAATTTTTCTTTTTTCAATGAAAATATATCATATAACATATCAAGACCATTTTTTTTAAAATTTTAATTTAAATCAGGAAACGATAAGTTTCAGATATTAATGATGTTTTCTTGTTTTAATTTCCACTGGTTGTGGAAAGCAGTCTACATTTACAATTAATAAATAAAATATACATCTTGATTTTCTATGTATTCTAAATTGAATTCCTTAAACACAGTTTTATATAAACTATTCCACTCAGAACAATTAATTTTTAAACTATACATATCTTCACCTCAAATTATGACCTGTTTGATTTATGATCATCCACACAAAAGATCATAATAAATAAAAATATTTTTTAGCGCGTTTTTCACGTAGTGGAACAAAAGCGCTATTAGGACACAAATTTCGTCTTCGTTCCATATTTTGTCGTACCTTTTTCTCAGCCAATAAGCAACCCATTGACCTCGGGTTTTCGGCATTGGGTCGCATTTGTGCCCTAGATTAGCCGAATCCTGTTTAATTCTTCCCATAGTTTTCCTGAATTTTCGTACAAATTTTCCTGAATTTTCCTAGTTTATAACAAAATTTTCTCAAATTTTACCTAGTAAATTTATTGTTTGCAAAAAGTTTTTTTAAAAAAAATCTACCTGCATTTTGGAGGAAATTTTCACAAAATAAGTTCAGAAAACAAGTATAAAAGGCTCTGATTTTACTTTTTTAATTTAATTCTTTTTTTAAACAGTAAAGTGATAAAATATATAGTGTGAAGCGAAAATAGTTTTTTTTTAAAACTAAAAGTTTTTTTGCTTTTTTATAGTGCTGATACAGATTTGTGTCATTATTTCTTTTCAGCTCAATAGTAGTACATTTCGAGGAGTGGTACAGTACTACTTTCTGTTAGTAAAAAGTTTATTAGTTGCATTATATTGTAAAATACAACATGTGAAAAAAGCGCTAAAATTACTTGGCCATACCAATAATTGATATCTTGTTTAAAGATAACTACTCTAGTACAGTAAAAAAATTCTTCGAACTGATACAGTACAAACAAGAGAGCATAAATTATACATTTTTTCCTTTTATACGAGTGCTATAATTATTTGTATGTAGACTTACTTTCTATGTACAATTTTTGAAATTCGTTTGAATGAAAATGCTTCATGGTTGAACACAGAGAAGGTCCACACAATTAACATGAAGGCTCAAAAATAAATCTTAATTAATTCTAAAACTCTCTTGTAAATACAGTACATTTTCGCCGAACACAGGAAACAAATAAAATACACGCTTGGATCTATAATAGCACATATTGAAAAATAACACAACAATTCAAATCCGTAATCATAATTTCCCATCAGGCAAAAGAAATTCGGTCTCTGTCGCAGACTCCAATATAGCTGAGGCCGCGGTAACCTAGTGGTCAAGGTTATGGACTCATGGCTGGCGTGTCATGAGTTCAAGTCCAGTACCACTAAAGACCCGCCGTGTAGGGGAACGATGCACGTTAAATCTGTCAAGAGCTTAAACGTCCTCTCGTTGGTGTGGTAGTTAGGAGAGGGGGGTAGCTCAGGTGTCGTCCTCGTCACTTGAACATAGTTCAAAATTACGAGGTACGTCGCCAAAAGTCCTGGTGTAGCTGAACAGTGAGGCGTTAATATTCCCACACTCACTCTAACATAGCTTCCCAGCATCGTTTTTATATTGGCTGGAAAAAACTCTTCAAGGAATTAAGTTTCTCATAAAATAATCCATCTAGAACTTTCTTAAGAGTGTCTATTTTTTGTCCTTAAATTTGGCGACTTTTGGTAACCAAATAAGTCGTCTACGTCATTCGGAACTCATTCGCTAACATTATAGAAAAATATTCTTTCCTGGTTAATAAATGATCATATTGGCCAGAATATTCTTTCGGCAGAGAAACTTATCAAGTTCAAACATTTTCCGGAACATTAGTATTGAAAAACATAACAGATAACATGCTATTTGGAACAGAAGAATGAAAGTGAATAAAAGCAATTTATATGATAAAAAAGAAGAAAAATGAAAAGAACTATTCCTAATTTCAAAGTGATGCATGAATAATCAATATCTAGAGCGGCAGAACAAAACTAATAAAAAAAAAAGTTAAACTGATTTTTAAATAATTAATATGATGCCGGAAATTAAAACTATTCTTAAGAAAATTAAAATGGTATTCCCAGTTACTTAAGAATATTCATACTCTATTTACCATTTCATTTTTTTCTTGAATTATATTTGAATAAAACAAAAGAAAAATATTTGCAGTAAGGAATCAACTATATGGATGATGATAATAATAAAAAATATAAAAAAATAAAATTTGTACTCTACATTAGATTTTATAAATAAAAAGAAGCACACAAGTATCAAATAGATTTATTTAACTGTCATTTTCCTGGATTTCCATACGTGTGACATAGATTGCCAACTACCTCATAAATAAAATGTATCTAAATTTTAAAATTTTTAAACTTTTTATAGAATTATAGATACTGGAGAATTATTTATAGAATTATAGATATTACTTTTTTTCATATATTACTTTTTTTAGATATTGGAAATTCATAGTTTTGGTTAAAATATACTGTAATTGGAACAAAGCTATTATTCTACATGAATCGTTGAGGTTTGAATCTCAAAAAGTCGAAACCTTAAAATGTTGTTATCAAATACCCTAACCAGCACTTTTAGTTAATGTAAGCTTATGGTAAGCAGTTGGACGCTCAACATCTTTGGTTAAAGAGTTTGGGGGTGCGACTCCAGTGGGGCGAAACAAGAGCCGATCGGTCCGCGCCAGGTGCAGAATTATACCAAGCCGAAATACACACACTGGTACCATTATTTTCGAAGCAATTATTTCAGAATGATAGACTTTTCCTAGATTAATTGATACTTACATAATGGTTTCTTCTTTGAGACCAATAAATAGAAATATTCAATCCGAAAGGCTCCAAAAAAATTCCAAACATCTCATAGGAAGTTCTTGGACTCTTTTATGACATTCGATTGTTATTAACATTCAGTTTTTTAATAGTATTCTGAATCATTAGTTTATATAATGAACTTAAGGTATCCGACTACTTGCGACAACTTTAAAAAAAAAATAGAGACATGGAATTTTTTTGTGGTTTTTAGATTTGTTTAGTACATTTTTAGAAAAATATACTAAAATTAAGAAGAGAAAAATAAATTATTATCACTAAAGTGGGAAAAAATGGGTAAAAATTTACAAAAAATAACATAAACGGGGCCCAGTCTGAACCAAAAGTCTATAAAAGAAATTTTCAATTTTTCTGTTCTGATGTGCTGCTATGTTATTCATTTTTAAATGACCTTCAGGATAAGAGATATTTTAATTTTTACAAAAACTAGAGCACTTTATCTTATTTATTATATGAAAATGCTTAAAAAAACTATGATTATATTCACATAAAGGGCTGTAAATTCTGTAATAAAACAGTGATTAATAAATCTGAAGGTTAAAATGCTTCTACTATTGTACAACATACGCAAAAAATTTCAGATAATTATTTTCAAAACGTTTTGAGCGATCACTGGCTCCACTTGAGCATTTTCAAAAAAACACATTTCATTTCGAGTATAACGCGTTTTAATGTATGGCATCTTACTTAAAGGAATGGCATCTGCTTTTACCAAATCTCTTGTAGTCTTTGTTCTAGTAAAGGGAAAATAATAAACTTAGTATTTTTATAAAGCTAATAAGATGGTGTATAAAATAAATCATAAAAAATTGCCGATTTTTGGCAAAATTCACAATTTTAGGGTAATAGGATACCTTAAGAACTTTCATAACGCATTTTTTTTTTGGAGCCCCAAAATTTCTATGGATCCTGGCTGGAAACACTGATTTAAAACCTTAAGGGGCGGTGGGAACCACTCCCCCCCCTTTTTTTGGTTTTTTTTTTTTTGAACAAAATTTGTTCTTTTTACAAGTTTAGTAGCTATTAAATAATGAAGATAATTATTTTAGATTTAGAGGGTAATTATATGTAAATCTGTATTATAGAGCTGATTAATTCATATAAAAGGTAAGCCCTATTAAAGAAAACCTTGTGTCCAGTGGCGTATATAAACTATATTTACGGTAGGGAGGATGTTTATGCCAAAAAATGGAAATCCCCTGTTCTATGAGTAGAGGGGTTGATGCCCGTAATGTACATTGTTTCCTTCCATATTCAAGGTATATAAAACTGACGTATCGTAACCAAACTTTTTTGCCAATTATGCCTGAAATACCATTTTTTAGAATATATACAGGGTGTTTCATAAATGATGGGAGTAACTTTAAGAGGTGATAGTACACATCAAGACGAGTAATAGTAAATAGGAAACCAAGTGTCCCAAACGTCTTCCGAAGGAGAAAGGAGCCATCAAAGTTTAGGGTCCTAAATTTCAAATGATGATAAAAAACGGGAAAATGGATCGATTCATTTGCGGTTTTCACTAAAATCATTCTTTAAATTAGTATTTTCATTAAAAAAAGTTTTAAAGACAAAGTTAAAAAAATGTCGTTAGAGGGCGCTCTAGACTTTGGAGTACCGAACAACTACCTTTTACCAGTATTTTTTTTATTTTGTTAAATGTTTACAAAAGCTTAGATTTTAACTTGAATTTTGAGCGCAAAATTAAAACCATCGGGAGCGGTTAAGTGGCGCAAATGTAACCGCGTTTAGGGAGGAAAAATTGAAATGCTCGTATGTAATGATCAAAATAAAAAACGATAAAGCAAACTTTAAGAGGCGATAGTACAACATAAAAACAATCAACTTCGATTAGAAAATGCATGATTTGAATTCAAACGCAAACGTGCTAGAGCATCTTCAAATTTTATCCATGCAAGCGTTTTAGCTGCAAGATTCTGGAAGAAGAACATGAAATTGTGATATGGGGAAGAAGAAGAACGCATATGCAAATTGTTATTAAGATAAAAGCCATTGACCTGAGTGTGCAAGTGTAAATCACGGAACAAACGTAACGAAAGATGTTGCCCTTCACTAATCAAGAAAAGGCTGATATGCACTTCATCTACGGAACTGCAAATGGGAATAGTGCAGAGGCGCGACGATTATACGGAAAAAAGTTTCCCAACAGACGGTTGCCCAATGATAAAACATTTGTGCGCTTGCACAGACAGTTGTGTGAGACAGGATCCTTTTTTGGTGCACGTTCAAATGCAGGCTGTGCGAAGTCTAACAGAACGGTAGCCGTGGAAGAAAAAATTCTGGATATGGTGACTGATCATCCAAATACAAGCACGCGAGCAGTGGCTAGTCAAATTGAAGTATCACCCTCCACGACATGGCGAGTACTAAAGGATGAAAGTATGCATCCTTTTCATGTCCAACGAGTCCAGGAACTGACTGAAAGGGATTTTCCTCGTCGAATGGATTTTGCTCGCTGGTATCTGCAGAAGCACACCCTAAATCCCGATTTTGGTGCAACTGTGCTTTTTACAGATGAATGTACATTTACACGTGACGGTACATTTAACACCCACAATTCCCACCAATGGGCAGATGTAAATCCACATGCGTCTTCTACACATGCATATCAGCGACGATTTTCCATAAATGTTTGGGCAGGAATAATTGGTGACCATCTACTTGGACCTTATCTTCTGCCAGAACGCCTGGATGGAAAAAAATATCTTACCTTTCTGCAACAGGTGCTGCCGGAAATGATAACAGATGTTCCCCCTCGTATCCGGCGAGTAATGTGGTTCCAGCAGGATGGAGCACCAGCTCATTTTGCGCCAGAGGTGCGAAATTATCTAAACGCAACCTTTCCAAATCAATGGATTGGGCGAAGTGGTCCTGTCCCTTGGCCAGCGCGATCGCCCGATCTTTCATGCCTGGATTTCTTTTTGTGGGGACACTTGAAGAGTCTTATGTATGAGACTCCTATCGAAACTGCAGAAGAACTCGTCGCCAGACTTTCGGCAGCTGCAGGAGAGGTGCGCGATACTCCTGGCGTGTTTCAGAGGGTTCGTGAATCCCTTCTTCGCCGTTGTACCGCATGCATCGCCTCTAATGGTCAGTGTTTCGAACAGATATTGTAATCATTTCTAATTAAACTTTTTTTTATAACGTAAATGTTCTTTGTTTCCTTTTTGTCTCTTAAAACGAAATCTGTTTCAGCGCCCTCTATCACCTTCGGGTTAAAATTACGAGTATGATTTCTTTGATGAATGTTACTTGTTTTGGTGTTGTACTATCGCCTCTTAAAGTTTGCTTTATCGTTTTTTATTTTGATCATTACATACGAGCATTTCAATTTTTCCTCCCTAAACGCGGTTACATTTGCGCCACTTAACCGCTCCCGATGGTTTCAATTTTGCGCTCAAAATTCAAGTTAAAATCTAAGCTTTTGTAAACATTTAACAAAATAAAAAAAATACTGGTAAAAGGTAGTTGTTCGGTACTCCAAAGTCTAGAGCGCCCTCTAACGGCATTTTTTTAACTTTGTCTTTAAAACTTTTTTTAATGAAAATACTAATTTAAAGAATGATTTTAGTGAAAACCGCAAATGAATCGATCCATTTTCCCGTTTTTTATCATCATTTGAAATTTAGGACCCTAAACTTTGATGGCGCCTTTCTCCTTCGGAAGACGTTTGGGACACTTGGTTTCCTATTTACTATTACTCGTCTTGATGTGTACTATCACCCCTTAAAGTTACTCCCATCATTTATGAAACACCCTGTATATATGAACGTTGCTTGTGTTTTTAATTATTTTGATATATCCACAGACTTGTCTAAGTCTCGGAGATAATTAATTCAGATTTAGATGGTAGTTATTTATAACATAGTATTGTAGCTGTGTTTAATTCTTATAAAAATCCACATTTCAGATTCATTTCTCAATATATTCATTCAAAGCTATAGAGAAATTTTTCATGTCAAAATAAGGTTCTTTTAGACAATCTTTGGTTAAAAGAATATAGCTTAGACCAGGGGTGGGCAGACTTTCCCAGGGTACGGGCTACTTCTAATGTTTTTAAGGTATTGCGGTCCACCCAGTGACGTAGGTATAGTCATTCTGTATTAAAATTGAAGGCTTTCTTTTTTTTAACACTTGTTTTCGACATTGTACTCCTCTATTAAAATACAACAACACTATTTTTACTACAAAAATACAAGTAACACAAGATTGTCTAGTTGAATGCTAGAACAATTGTAAGCGACTGCTAGACCGTGGAGGTATTCAATGCAGCGAGCAAAGAAGACACATGAATCGATGAATCTAAAACCGACGTATTACTTAATTTGTTCGCTACAAAATCCGCGGGACATGACATCGACACGAGAAACCAATCCCGTGAAAGAACGGGAAGCTGACCATCAACATTCATTCTCCCCTTCAGTCGGTGAGTTGAGAATCCCCCCCCCCTATAGTGGCAGTGAACGTGTTAAGGGTCATCGTCTGCTTCCAACGAAGGTACATGTGTCTTCTAAACATTTATCGAATCATTTCATCAAGTAAACACAGTGGCATCGATTGTGAAAAGACTATTCTAAAATCTAGCTGGCATCAGTGTTCCATAAATAGGTTTCTTTTAGCAAGCGTGTCTTAGATCTTAGTAAAGACTGTCACCCCAAAATGTCTTGGCGGTCCTCCGGTCGATCGCGATCGACTTAATGCCCCTCCCGGGCTTAGACAAAGATATATATATATATATTTACATAAAAAAATGTTAGAGATGAATACATTTTTAACTTCAGAATTGTATCCACAAAGCTCTACTTTCTATTCGAGTTAACCGACTTCTCATGCCTAAAGTACGTTCCCCATTCTATCTCTTCTACTCCAACGCCAAAGGCATTTTAAACTTCATTTTTTACAGAGTAAAAACTGAATATTCACTAAAGGCATATTATGATAAATGGATAGATGCTACTCCGGATGAATTGAGAGCAAATATTGGAGTATTTTTATATGAAAAACAATATTTTAAGTAGGGAGGATGTTGTTTAAACTTAGGCGAAAGTAAACTACCTTACGTTTAGAAACATTAAAATCAAATAATAAAAAACATTGGAATAAAATATAATAATCTCATAAAAAATTTACATATTAAACAGATCTTACGATTTTAATGAATATGTTTTTCAGAAATTTTAGTAAAATATTATTTTTATATTTGTTTCTATTAGAAATGTTAATGAATATTTTTGTTTTGAAATTAAACTTAATTTTAATTAATCTATTTCAGGAAGTCTGGTCCACATGCTACCAGCCATAATGGCGAATTATCAACAGCAAGGTAAATTATATATATTAGTTTGTAGGATTTCATATTTTAATTAACATTATCATTATATATTTGAAGTATAAAATTTGTTGAATTTAGAAATACAGGATCACTTTTAACGCTATAGCTCAGAAATTTTTATACCTAGCTCTTTACATTTATTGAAAAAAAATATCGAATGGAGATATTTATTATAAAACAACGTATTATCCTTACATGAGAACTATTTTTAAAATCTGCAGCCTTTTTTGAACATTTTATTTCTTGAGTAACATTCTGTTCTCCATAAAGATATGGAAAAAATATTAAATTAATTAGATATATTAATTTAATGAAAAAATATTAATTTAATTAAATGTTTAAATATGAAAAAAAATCAGTTCTTTTTCTGAAAAAGCAGAAAACCGCCCCGATAGCTTTTGAAAGAAAATAAATAACTATTTATTCTTTTCATCATGTAAGCAGTTATTTATTATGGTTTACACTTTCAGGAACAAATTAAAATCAAAATACAAAATATGTAATGCAATCTAATAGTTCTTAAATATAAAGGATGAAAGGAAGATATTTATTTTTTTTATTGCTTTTAACACATTATAAAACATTTTTTCATTGAGGTACAAAATGTACTTCACGTGCTAATTTATAAAAGTAATATATACGTATATCTGCAAACATTTATAAATAAATTAATACCTATAAAATTTTTTAATATTTCGTTTTACAGTTTTGATATAATATTTCATCCCACTGACAGAATACATTTTCATAATAAAAATATCATTCAAAATTGTCAAAAAATAATTATATCTTTTAATTTTGCCTCATGTATGGTATTTTTTTAAAACTCAAGTTATTAGTAAAAAAAACAAATATGCTAATTTAAATAAGCGATTTTTTTAATATGATAAATCTTAAAATAACCTAAACTCCTTTTCTACTTCTAACACCTTATAATATGACGGAGTTTTTAATTTTTATTCCAAGCTTAAAATTATTGTTGCCACTAACAGTAATACATTAAATGTGTTTGACATTATTCCTGGAAATCATGTGGATTTGAAAATCTTTATTTTCATTGATGCATATTTATAACTGAGAAAAAAAGATATTCTACAAAGAAGTCAGTAATTTAAATACAATTTTCACTTAACGTTATGCATTAATGCGAATTTTTAAATTGTATGATTTTTAATTATATGATTTCAAAGGGGGAAAATATTGTCAGAATAGAATAATAATGTCATTATTATAAAAGTAAAGATAAATTTTTGTAGTGTAAAAAAAAAAGAAGAATTATTTCACATTTTAGAATAAACACAGAAATAGAATTGGAGAATGAAAAAAATGTTTTAAATTAATATTTAAAATTAGATTATGTTCACTAAATAATAGATGTTTTTTTAAATTTAAATTTTGTTCCACAAGAAAGAAATATTGAAGGTTCATGAGATTTTTTTGTCTTTTTTTGTTTTAACGATTATGAGGAAATTGGTTCCTTAATGTTATTTTTGCATAAAACCATTTTAATAAGTTGTTAACGTAAGCATGCAATAATCTGCTTTATAATTTTCAAATCACATACAGGTAAATTGTTTATTTATAATTTGCATTATAAACGTTGTTTGAGCAATAATATTTAAAATCTTTTTGGTGAAGCGATAAATTCAAGTTCAAAATTCGTAAACAGAGTCAGTCCATTATTTTCCCCGAAAGAACTTTAATCAGCCGGTACTAAATGACCCAAACTTTCTATTTTCATCCAATTTTCTCTAATTGAGAAAGATGGCTTTTTAATAATTTAGAATTCCTTCATTTTTCAATTCCTAATAAAAGGAAAGTTTTCCACTTTCCTTCCTTTTAAAAATTAGAATATTTCTCTTCAAAATTCGATATTTGTTATTCTTAACATAACAAGTCTTAGCTGTAAGGCTTCAAAGTAATTTAAACATCTTTCTGAAATAATTTTTTTTCGAACTTTTTTCACAAACGAAGAAAAATGATAATCTTTTACTTGCTTTGTCAAAGACCCTTATTTTTAATAAGTTTGTAATAATTATAATTTTTATAAAAATTATGTTTTGTTTTTTTAATTAGATGTATTTAATTTACGTTTAATTTTAGGTCCTAACAACAACGTAATCCAACAAGTAACGCCACCATTGATTACAAATGACGGACATCAGCCTCCAGTGATACAACAACATGGTAATAAATAATATTTTTTATATTTTATAATTTATTAGTATTATAAGTAATTTAAATTTAATCTTTGTGACATGAAAAAAACTTTTTGATAAAGAATATTTTTATTGTTTATTTTTGCAATATCTATGGAAATGAAGTAGATTTGATCTCTTATTAGCTTATTTACAATAAACACTTATAGATCTTTGGTAATAATTCACGCTGGTAAATCATTACTGTTTTTCGGACAGTTCTCTGTTTAAGTATCGAGACAAATTACCATTCATTCCAAATGAATGTTTACTATATGCAATGATTAATTGAGAATTTTAATTTATTTTGAAATATGACATAAAAGTTATTTTCAATTGGGATAACCTTTTTTAAACAATAACAAACTATTTATACTATCGAAAAATTATCAATACTATTACTTTTCTCAAGCATTAATTTAAAAAAAATACACTATGTGTTATGGAAAATGCATTTTAAGGAGAGGCCCAAAAATTATGTTAATTTCTGGCAAGGCGTATTTAACTAAATAATGAATAAAATGTGAAATGCACAGTTCTCTAGCACATGTTGGGCAGGATATAAGGAGCTTACAAAAGGGACTAACAGGAACTTATAGATAAGAAATTTACAGATCAGACGATATACGTGCTATTATTTCTGCCTGGGAAATATTTGTGGCAATTTTCTTTTTGTTTCAAAAGACACATATTATAGCAGAGAGGGCCAGGTCATCACCAACGGAGATAGTTTCAACAGATAGACAATTTTACGAGGAGCATGGCTATTAAACTGAGAAAAATAGATTGGTATACTCGTCATATCTCAGCAGAAGCCTATTTAAACACGGATATCATCTCAGGTACACATGCGTAAGCATTTATGGCGACTATAACAAGGAAATGTGGCAAATTTGAGGGATACTGTTGGGTCCAGAGTAACGTTATCTTGAGTGGAGTGAAGCATCCATTGGCAATCGGACGATGCTTCATCTGCTGCTATATTGTAATTTGTACAGGGCACCCTTGATGTTTCCATAGAGACCAGAAACATTGCCTGTCGACTGGTGGCTAATGATCTGCACTCATAGCGGCTCTAGCAAAATTCTTTCGTCCCGGACAAAAATGGAAAATGCTGCCCTTCTCCTCAAAGGAAAAAATTATTATTAAAAAAGATAAATTGTTCATATATGTATATATTAAAGACTAAAACACAAAAATAAAGCGAAATCAAAGAAAGTATTACAATTTTTTTTTTTTTTTTACTTTTAATTCTGAAAACTTTTTAATCATTTTTTTTAAAATCAGTTTGTTCAGCTAGTTCATGTTCGATAGCAAATGCAGCAGAACCATTTAATCTATCTTGAAGAAAAGTTGTGGATACTATGAAAATTTTTGTTAATTTTAATTTAATCTTGTTGCTCTTATTTGTAAAGAAAGCAAAAGTGTGTGTGTGTGTGTGTGTGTGTGTGTGTGTGTCTTAATGCCATAGCAAGATTTGGTGCCAATTCTAAAGTTGAAATAAGTTTTAAAACTTTAATAGGGCTTTCTTTTATGCCTAACAAACCAAAACTGGCACTATCTCATCTGCTAAATCAAGTGCGTTCATACTCCTGACTAGGGATTGCAATACCGGTATACCGAATACCGGCATTTTGAGTCATTTTTACAATTTTATAATACCTGGTATTCACGTTTAAATACCGTTTATTCGGTATTTACAAATTTTTTTAAAATAGTCTCCACTATATGTTCAGGGATCGTCAATACAGCAAAATAGTATACATTTTTATTTTTATGTCTCCCTAACGGGCGAAATTAATTAGACTGTGAATAAAAAGTTGTATCGTCCAATCAAGAGAAGTGATAAAATATTTGAATCATGCAAGGAGGCGAGCCCAAACTATCTTATTAAAGGTCAGAGCACAGCGATACTGCACATGCACAGGATTCGTAGTCTGATATTCGTATTTGTGAAAACAAGGTTGTAGTTGTGAAGAAAGTGTATAATACTTCGATATTTTTTTTTAATTAGTGAGTTTGTTATTCAGATTGTATTTGCAAAGCAAACTTCAGGGTTCAAATTTGACTAAGTTTATAATAAATTTTCGAAGATAATGGTGACACTGATATCGATAGTGAAAAGGAATTGCCTCTTGAACAAAAATTATATATATATATATATATATATATATAATTAGCAATAACTAAAAAAACTTCAACAAACCAAAACACAATACATAATTAGCTATATGCAAAACAATCTGACAAGAAATCGATTTATTTGTAGATGAGGGATTTAGAGGTAAATACTTGGAAAAAGTATATCGTGCATTGCCAACAGTAACCAACTAACCTATTGCCACCAACTAACGTAGATGCCGAAAGAGCGTTTTCGACAGCTGGTAATTTTTGCACAAAATTACATTCCAGGCTTAATGGCAATATAATTGATGCATTATGTTTCTGAAGATCACATTTAAAAAAGGTGTAATAGTACCCTAGACTAAATAGTGGTATTTACACTGTTTTGTGATTTAAATAAATTTGATGTTCTTTTACTATTTTGTGATTCTTTATATACTGTTATAATTCATAAGTTACAATTTTTGTGTGATATTTACACTCTAATAAAACTGGCAGATAAAACAAAGAAACACCTGTGTGTTTTCTTTCTTTATCTAAAATTTCTACTACCGGTATTAAGAATTAAAAAATACTGAATACCGGTATTGAAATTTTGGTCCGATATTGCAATCCCTACCCCTGATCTCCCCCAATCTCGTGCTTCCTATTCAAAATTAATATTTCTTCATCGAATTCTGTGAAGTTGATTGCGCCATCTATAAGTTAGCAAGGACACCAATCTCATCGGTTCTTCTCTTGCATCACGGATCATTCCATAGAAAGCTACATCCGATTAAAGAACCTTAAATGAATATTATTTTTTGAATTGCATAGTAGATTTTAGAGAGTAGTCTTTTGTCTGAAATAGATCGCTTAATGCACTTATTCAATTTAATATTTTTTACCAAATAATAATGGAGCATAGGAACTTGAATTGCTAGGGTATCCGACTACCCTAAAATTGTGTATTTTGCCAAAAATTGAAATTTTTTTTATGATTTTATTTTATGGGCACTCTTATTAGCTTTAAAAAACTACAAAGTTTATCATTTCCGTTTGCTAGAACAAAAATTACAAGTGTTTTAGTAAAAGTAGATGCCATTACTTTAACCATGATGTCATACTTTAAAACGCGTTTGACCCGAATGTAATTTTTTGAAAATTATCAAACGGGGTCAGCGATTGCTCAAAAAGTTTTGAACATAATTAACTGAAATTTTTTTTGTAAGTTCTGTATAATAGTAGAATTGTTTTAACCTTCAGATGTATCAATCACTGTTTTATTACAAAATTTAAAGTCTCTTATGGGAATATAATCACTGTTTTTTTAAGCAATTTCATATAATAACTGAGATAAAGTGCTCTAGTTTTTGTAAAAAAGAAAATATCTCTTATCCTGAAGGTCATTCCAAAAATGAATAATATAGGAACACATTAGATTGAAAAAATGGAAAATGTGTTCATAAACCTTTGGAACATAGAATGGACAGCGTTTATGCTATTTTTTGTCAATTTTTACCTATTTTTTCCTATTTTAATAATAATAATTTCTTTTTCTCTTAATTTTAGCACATTTTCTTAAAATGCACTCACAACAAATCTAAAAATAACAAAAAAATTCTCCATCTCCATATCTCTCATCCATATCTCCTTTTTTTAATAAAAAAAGTTGTCGCAACCAGTCGGATATCTCTTAGGAGATTTTAATAATCCAGAGAAAACTCATTTCCTATAAAGTTGTCAATTTCGGCATTAATATTAATACTAATTAAAACACCATAAATAACTCCAAATTGATACCTTTTGGATTTTATAGCCTCTATTTGGCTTTAAAGTTATGCTTTTGACAGTATGACCCATCAAAAATTTGAAGAAAACAAATTTTTTATTTGGGCCATATTAAAAAAATTACAGGCTTCTAAGGATGCTTTGGCCATGTCACTAATGAACAGATTTAAAGAGTGGATACTACACAGCGCGTATATTGTTCTTGAATGTAACGTTCTGATTTTAAACTGTGTTCCTGATTTTTTGCCTCTCATATTGACATATATCGGTGGCTCCCCCCCCCCCCGTATCTAAAAATTTAGACCTAATTTCTTGAGTTTCTCAAATGTTAAATTTGAAAGTTCTTTATCAGTCAAAATTTCAACTGGAAGAAAACCTAAGAAATTTTCATGAATTCTAAAGGCAACTTCAATAGGATTAGATTTCTCAACGCATGCATATTGTACCAAAAGTGTGTCCTCCATTCGGTATAGTGGTTAGTGCCACTGAATGTTGTGTCGTAGGGCCGGGGTTCGATTCCCGGAGAAGGCATGGGTCTTTGTAAACGTTTTGTGCCTTTGCGGCAGGGGGGAGGTACTCAAAATAGCCGTCGAGCCTCAAGTCCTCTCGTGAGGTTGCAGGAAGAAGAGAGGTGGGAGCCCCTGACACCCCCCCCCTTGGCATTCTCCCTTAAAATTGGGGTGGAACCGAGCTAAATCGTACTGTCACTTGTATGGTGCTAAAGGCTACGCCTAACGACAGGTGTACATCTAACCAACTGCCATGATGAATTTTGTGGACCTGGATCTGACGCAATCGAGATGAGGTGTGATAAGAAACAACAGCTAAAAATATCATTTTGGCATCACGAGTGCAATCGAAAATTAACGAATAAATTTCGACAATCAAATATTTAAACAAATTATTTACGTAAATTAAGCAGAAATATATAAAGTAATTGATAGATTTTGTTTTGCTTTGATATAAAAATTTGAATTCATCGAAAATTGGTAAACGTGAATCAGAATTCGATATGTTTGAGATTTTCCAAAATCGTTATTTTAAAACAGAGAATAAAGCCTTTATTTTACTTCCGTCGAAACATTGTACTTATTTATGCTTAATATATATATATATATATATATAAAGGAGAAATATTTTCTCCTTATATATATATAAGGAGAAAAGCGACTCACTGACTGACTGACTAATCACGATATCTCTGGAACTATTCAACCTACAGACTTGAAATTTGGTAGACATGTCCCTTTCATAGAGTAGACATCAGCTAAGAACGGATTTTCCGAAATTCGGAACGCAAGGGGCGTTACGGGGGTTAAGGGGCGTTATAAATGATTGTTTCCATGTTTAAACTACTCAATGTACAATTTTGAAATTAGGTAAGCAGATTCCTTTCATACAGTAAAGATCCGCTACAAAATAAGTTTGGTGAAAATCGACTCCTAAAAGCGTTGTAGGGGCTTAGGGGGCGTTATAGACAATTATTTCCATTTTTAAACTATTTGACGCACTGTCTTTAAATTTGATAAATAGATTCTTTTCGTAGAATAATGATCAGTTAAAAAACGGGTTTTGTGAAAACAAACTTCTAAGTGGCGTTGCGGGGGATTAAGGGGCGTAATAGATAAATATATCCGTTTTTAAACTACTTCACCTACCTGCTTGAAAATTGGCAGGTAAGTTTCTTTAATGGAGTAAATAACCGCTACAAAATGGGTTTTGGGAAAATTGACCCCCAAGGGGTGTTGCGGGGGCAGGAGGGTTTAAGGGGCGTTATAAATTCCAATTTTTAAGTTATTAGACGTACAGTCTTGAAACTTAGTAAGCAGATTTCTCTCATAGGGTAGAGATCAGCTACAAGATGGATTTCGTGAAAATTGCCTCCAAGTGGCGTTGCGGGACTTAAGGGGCGTTATAGATAATTATTTCCATTTTTAAACTATTAGACGCACATTCTTTATATTTGATAAATAGATTTCTTTCATAGAGTAGAGATCAGCTATAAGAAGATTTTGTGAAAACAGACCTCTAAGTGGCGTTGCGGGGGATTAAGTGGCGTAAGAGATAAATATTTTCGTTTTTAAACTACTTGGCCTACCTGCTTGAAAATTGGTAGGAATGTTTCTTTCATGGAGTAAATATCCGCTACAAATCGGGTTTGGGGAAAATCGACCCCCAAGAGGTGTTGGGGGGGTAGGGTGTTGCGGGGGTGTGTGTTGCGGGGTATATATAAGGGCAGATATAAATAATTATTTCTATTTTTAAACTATCAGACGCACAGTCTTGAAATTTGATAAGCAGATTTCTCTCATAGGATAGATATACACTACAAAATGTGTTTTGTGAAAATTGACCCCTAGGTGGCGTTGCGGGGTTCAAGGGGCGTTATTGATTAATTTTTTTTTTTTGCATTTTTTATTTATTGGAAGCACAGACTTCAAATTTTGCTAAGCACATTCCTTTTATAGAGTTCAATTCCCCTACAAAATGGGTTTTGTGAAAACAGACCCCGAAGTGGCGTTGCGGGGACTCAAGTGGCGTTATACGTAATTATCCCCATTTTTAAACCATTAGACGTTCAGTCCTGAAATTTGATAAGCAGATTCCTTTCGTAAAATAGAGAACCGCTACAAAATGGGTTTCGCGAATATCAACTACCAAGTTTAATTTCGGGAGATTAAGAGGCGTAATCGATAAATATTTCCATTTTTAAACTATTTGATCATCCTGCTTGAAAATTGGTAGGCATGTTCCTTTCATGGAATAGAGTTCCTCTAACAAAGAGTAAAACGAAAATTGACCCCTAAGGATGTTTGCGAGGGGTCAAGAGGAGTTACAGAAAAAAATTCCTGTTTTTAATTGTTAGACCCATATACTTGAAATTTGTTAAGCATGTTTCTTTTGTTGAATAGGGATCCACTAAGAAGTATTTTAAGCAAATCAAGTTCTGGGAGGGGTGCAGGGGTTACTGGGACGTATTGACAAAAAAAATTCCTTTTTTCGAGCTACAAGACTATAATAATGAAATTTGGTTTGCATTTTTCTTTTGTTGAATTGAAATCCGCTAAGAGCGGTTATTTTGGAAAACGGCTCTCCGGGATTACGGGGATATTGATAGTAAAACTTTTGTTTTTTCTGTTAGATTTAGACTTGAAATTTGGCTTGCATGTTCAATTTACGGAGTAGAGATCCACCGAAAATTGGTTTTGCGGGAATCCACTTGGTTTTTGGGTTACGAAAGAGCAAACATCATTCTATACTTCAATTTAGAGATTTTTAGAAAATACAAATTAGATGAGTTTGCCCTTTTTTTTATCACAGGCGACAGTTCAGGTATAAGTATATTTTTCAATACAATCGAATTCTTAATGCAGGACTTAGATATCAATAATTTGTCGTAGTCTCCCACTACCCCTTGCATATTATCTATGTTAGGATATGTAGGATTCATAATTAATGACTACTCAAATAATAAATCACTTATTTATTATTTCTTAAGATAGAAATTCACAATTAATAATCAACTTTAAGAACAATAAATTATCATGGAGTATTATCAGAATTCAATTATGGACGACGGAATACTAACTGATATCACGAGGGGAATAACACGTACAATCAAACTACACATTTAAATCTAAACTACAAAAGTTACAGACCTGAAATCTTCTTCAGAAGGAACCTGGAAACTAGTAGAATTTATGAAGTGGCTATAATCTAGGATATCTTCAATAACTTCTGAACCGCCTTAATGAATCTTTTTCAATAATCTTCTTTCCTCTATCAAATTTCACTTCATTAAACTAGACGCTTAAAAACACCTTCTTAGGCAACCACGTAGTTTACTTTTCAATCCCAAACACGGAGTTCTACTCTATCAAACCGCTTAGTCATCCTTATCTCTTCATTTCATTTCTCCCTTTTATATCTCTTTCGAACTCGCTAAACCCGAAACTATCTTATTTACATAAGTCACACTTTAAGCTCTCAGTGGGGATTGGTCAAAATAAATACAATTTAAAGTTTATAAGAGAAGGTTAGTGAAACGCGTAAGCACCCGTCACAACCCCCCTCCGAGAAAAAAAGCGTGACTTATTGAAGGTCTAAACGACCTGCAAGAATTCGCTTAATTTACCTAACATCTGAAAAACACTGAACCTGCACAAATTTTAACTACTCTAGAATGCCTAAAAATACTGAACTTGTAAAAAGTTAACTCACGAACTTTATAATGCCTGAAAACACTGAATTGCAGAAAATTTTAACTCTCTAAGTTAGAAACTTTAATTAAACTAGCACACAGAAATGACTACTCAAAAGGGTACTCCACTTCAATTTATTGTTCTTTCACAAGATTAGGTTCCTACAGTGCATCCCATTCGGGCGAAGATCAGGGGAAAACCTTTCAAGGAAAAAACCCTGATCATGCACTTTACTTAAGTGCTAATAAATATAAAAATTTTACAACAGTATCTTCATACGACATCAAACTTTCATCACATCACTATGTTCAGGGACTGCTGCCCTGAAAGGAAACCTTGTCAATTTTTTCTAAAACATGACATTAAATGCACAGAACTTTTATACAACTTCCTTATTGACATAAAATATGGCATACATTATATTATATATATATAGTTTAGTAACAAAATAACCCTTATCTGGTTTCATTTTCAAAAATTCCCAATCAATCGCGCTGCGCTGTTAATGTTTTTTGTTAGTATTCCTAATTACGCCGCGCCCAGAAACCAGACATTACTTATACATCTTAATAATTACACACAAAATATATACATTTTACATAGAATATATTACAACAAACAATACAAGTAATCTCACATATAAAGCCACGTCTTTAATGTGTAGCAAAACAATTGCAATTCAACAAATGTTTTTCCACAATTTGGAAAAAAATTAAATACAAAAGTCTTTTCAACCGATATGAAAATGCACACAACTCAGTGACACTTTTGTACGTTAACTTTACAAAAAAATTAGACTAGCCCACATGGAAAATACTCCGAACTGTCTGTCAGAGGAAAAATAAACAAATTAGAATTATACAACCTGACTAGTCTTTAGATCCAATCTGCATAGG